>PVIH01005725.1:26338-120168 GCA_004025045.1 Sigmodon hispidus | reverse complement strand
ATTTTAAAGATAGGATATTTTTAAAATGTATGTTGAACTTAATAGTCTTAGTAATTAATTGTTTTTTTGTAGTTAGTTTATTAAAAGTTAAAAAATTAAAAGGAAACATAATTATAATTGAGACTTTTTGTTTATTATCTCTGGCTTTTTTATTTCTATTTTTATTTTTATTTTTTTTAAACTTTATTTATTTATTATTTTTATTTATTTGCCTTGGTGTTTGCCTGGAACTGGAACTACAGACAGTTGTTAGCTGCCATGTGGGTGCTGGGAATCGAACCCGGGTCCTCTGGAAGAGCAGATGGTGCTCTTAACCGCTGAGCCATCTCTCCAGCCCCCTCTATTTTTATTTTTTTTTATTTTTTATTTTTTTTTTTTTTTTTAAAGATTTATTTATTTATTATGCATACAGTTTTTTTACAGAAGAGGGCACCAGACCTCATCATAGATGGTTGTGAGCCACCATGTGGTTTTGCTGGGAATTGAACTCAGGTCCTCTGGAAGAACAGTCAGTGCTCTTAACCTCTGAGCCATCTCTCCAGCCCCTATTTTTATTTTTTAAGGGCTTTTTTATTTAATTTTTTTGAAGTTTATGTATTTTTATATTAATTGTACCTCGTTTAGAGGTTTTGTGAGTTTTCATTTTAAATATTTATTTTTCTTTTATGTGAATTGGTGTTTTGCCTGCATGTATAACTGTGTAGAGGTGTCAGATCTTGGAATTACAGACAGTTGTGAGCTGCCATGTGGATGCTGGGAATTGAACTCAGGACCTCTGGGAGAACAGTCGGTGCTCTTAACTGCTGAGCCATCTCTCCAGCCCTGGTTTTGTGAGTTTAAATTTGTTTTATTGAGAATCTTTTTTTTTTTTTTTTTAAACTTTATTTATTTATTTGCCTTGGTGTTTGCCTGGAACTGAAACTACAGACAGTTGTGAGCTGCCATGTGGGTGCTGGGAATCGAACCCGGGTCCTCTGGAAGAGCAGATGGTGCTCTTAACCGCTGAGCCATCTCTCCAGCCCTGGTTTTGTGAGTTTAAATTTGTTTTATTGAGAATCTTTAATCATTTTTTAACTAGAAGAGCTTTTTAAAATGTTAGTATTATTGTGATTATTGACTTTGTCTTCTTTGGCAGCTTTTTAATATGGTGGAGGTGCCCACTGTGTCTTTGTTGGCTGTCAGCAAACAGTGAACTTGGGAAATATTGTTATTAAAAATATTGTTTTTGACTTTGTTTAGTGTAACTTTAAATTAGTTATATGTAGTTTTTTTTAAAAAAAAAAAAAAAAACTTTATTATTTCTTTATTTATTTGCCTTGGTGTTTGCCTGGAACTGGAACTACAGACAGTTGTTAGCTGCCATGTGGGTGCTGGGAATTGAACCCGGGTCCTCTGGAAGAGCAGACAGTGCTCTTAACTGCTGAGCCATCTCTCCAGCCCCATGTAGTTTGTTTTTTATATTAAATCTTTTTTAAGACGTATGGGTGGGGCTGGAGAGATGGCTCAGTGGTTAAGAGCACTGACTGTTCTTTTGGAGGACCTGAGTTCGAGTCCCAGCGTCCACATGGCAGCTAGCAACTGTCTGTAATCCCAAGATCTGACTCACACAGTTATACATGCAAACAAAACACCAATTCACATAAAAATAAAATAAATTAAAAAAAAAGACGTATAGGTTTAAGCTGTCTGTCGCAAATGTGTTATTTTTAAATTTTTGCCTGAATATCATGCCATCTTTGTATTCTAAATCAACTGAGATATGTAATTTAGAAAGCTGTTTTTGGCTTTGTTTTTTGTTTTTGTTTTTGTTTTTGTTTTTTTTCCTTCTTCATTTTGTATTTATCAAAAAAAAACAGTAAAAAGAATTTAAAATGCGGAAGAGTTAACAATAACTATACAGAGGATAAGAATCATAAGCATGGCTTATCAAGGGTGGAAATACAAATAAGATTGCTACACATATATTTTCTTTGTGTTCAGCTTTCCCTCTGAATTTTTTTTTTTTTCCATCCCTTTATATCCTTATTCAAGGTCTCTTCCCCCTCCCAACACATCTGGTCATTTTTCTTCTCTGCAACTCCCCATCCCCTCCCTGGGCAGGGAGCAGACAGTCCTATGGTCCCACTGACCCAATAATGCTTAGATCAGTCTCCACTTCTGGCCAAATCCATTTCTGTCCCCCCTCCCTCCAGAGTGAGTCAGGTGTTCCTATAGTTGGACTGGGGTTTTTGGCTTTGTTTTAGTGGTCTAGAATGCTTTTTAAGCTTTTTAAACTCTTTTAGGCTTTATGCAAGTATTTGCCCCACGTTGGGTGCCATCTGTTGTAAAACATTTGGGAGGGGGGAGCGTTTGGCCCAGAAGTCAGACCTTGCCTGTGACAGCTTTTCCAAAAAAAAAAAAAAAGAAAAAGAAAAAGATTTAGATGCTTATATTAATTTTATACTGTTTGGCCTATGTCTCAAGCACATTGCTAGCTAGCTCTTTTATCTTAGTTTAACCCATTTCTAATAATCTACCTGCCATGTGACCATGGCCCTTAGCTCACCTCCTACGTGCTTCTTGGGCTGCTAAACAAAGACTGACTGATTCCGTCCTCCTACCTGTCTCTGCTCTGATTTCTCCACCCACTTTTACAGTGCTCTATACAGAACAAAACAACTTTTTTTTTTTTTTTTTTTTACAAAATCACATACAAAAAAAAGTCAAAACAGTCCCACTGCAGTAAATAACATCATTTTTGTAATTTTATTATTTTATTTTATATATATGGTTGTTTTGCCTGTGTGTATGGCCCTGGAACTGGAGTTGTGGATGATTGTAAGCTATTATGTGGGTGCTAGGAACTGCCCTTTGGAACAAAAGACTGTGTTGGTAACTGCTGAGCTGTTTCTCTAGCTCAAAATAAAACATTTAAAAGATGGTTATGAAAGGTTTATATAGTTTAGTTGCCAGTCTTAGTGAACATGCATGAGGCCCAAGACTCAGGCCCCAGCACCAAGTAAAACCAGGCATGGTGAGTCACGCCTGTGGCCAAGCCCTCCATACTGGAAGGTCAGAAATTCTGGGTCATCCTTTACATAGCAAGTTCTAGCCAGTCTGGGAATCCGGAGTGGACTTAGCACTGCACAAAAGAAAATAGTATCCAACCTAGATATGGTGGGGCATGTGTATAGTCCCAGGACTGGAAGGTGAGGCAGGAAAATCAGAAGATTTGTAACTGTAATAAACTGTTTGGTACTGTTGTGATTGTCACTTGTATACTAAAGAATTCCAGTTACCATATAAGGTAAGGGAGGTCTTAGCTGGTCTAAATAATAGCTTTGCTCCCCCCTCCCCCACTTAGTGAGAAGTATTGATACAGCCACCCTGCCCCAGTCTTACTTTTGAAACACATGGCCTTCACAGCCTTCCCTGTCCTAATTAGTAATGGTTTTCATCTGAAATAGCCATGACCTCCACCCTTTAAAGCTGTTCTTTTTTTCTTGTTTATTTTTCTATCTAGCTTTGCTGATTTTGTTTTTGTTTATTTGGAGACAAGGTTTCTTTGTGTAGCTGTGTGCTCTGCACTGGTGCCTTGAGCCTTGATCTAGAGAGTGGAGTGGGCAAAGATGCTTGAAAGCACATCCATCTCTCAGGAAGGCCCAGTGAGTCTCAGGGAGAAGACTGGTTCTGACAGGGAGAGCTCTCTTACTTACTTGAGAGGCTGGACAGACCACCTCTTTGTGGGGAAGCAGATGTTGACTGGCTTGCCTTCCTTCCTAGGTGGTTTTTTGGCAAAATCCCCAGAGCTAAGGCAGAAGAAATGCTCAGCAAACAGCGGCATGATGGGGCCTTCCTAATCCGGGAGAGTGAGAGTGCCCCTGGGGACTTCTCCCTGTCTGTCAAGTGAGTATTTCCTCCTGGAGCTCCCCACAGCAACCCACATTGACTGAAGCATAAGGCTATCCGTGGAAACCCTAGTGTTTTAGGTTCCCGTTGGCATGAACCTATGGGAACTGACAGCCACACCACCAGTTTCCTAATCATCCAGCCCTGGTCCCTGGTCCCTTCCTGAATCTGTCACTATCTGAGGCTTTTCACATTACTTGAAAAGGTTTCTCTGAGCCAAGTAGGGTGCTGTCTCAAAAATCCAAAAAGGAGTTAGGCATGGTGTCACCAGCCTTTATCCCAGCACTTGGGAAGAAAAGACTGGATCTCTTGAGTTGTAGGGCAGCCAGAGTTATATTGCGAAATCCTGTCTAAAAAAGAATGACTTTTCATAGTTTTATGACTATCCTTTTCTAGCTAATGTGTTATTGCAGAAGTCTGTCTCAAAAATCTTTTCAATCATTTCTTTTTCTTTTTTTTTTTTTTTTTTTTTTTTAAACTTTTATTTATTTGCTTTGGTGTTTGCCTGGAATTGGAACTACAGACAGTTGTTAGCTGCCATGTGGGTGCTGGGAATCGAACCTGGGTCCTCTGGAAGAGCAGACTGGGTCCTCTGGAAGAGCAGACGGTGCTCTTAACCGCTGAGCCATCTCTCCAGCCCCCAATCATTTCTTTTTCAACACAGACTCCCACTCTGTAGCTCGGGTTATCCTGGAACTTTCTGTGTACAGACTGGTAGCTATCATCTGCCTGTCTCAGGCTGCTGAGTGCTGCGATGGGAGGCATGACTAGCTACATCCACTTTACTTCATTGTTTCTTCCCCTTTTTTAAAATTTTTTTTTATTTTTATTTTATGTGAACTGGTGTTTTGCTTGCATATATAACTGTGTAAGGGTGTCAGATCTTGGAATTACAGACAGTTGTTAGCTGCCATGTGGATGCTGGGAATCAAACTCGGGTCCTCTGGAAGGACAGTCAGTGCTCTTAACCACTGAGCCATCTCTCCAGCCCTCATTGTTTCTTCTTAGAGAGGAGTTAGGGAGACCAAAGCCTCTAACCTGGACAGACTCCTCAGGAGTCAGTTTTCTCTGTGATCTTGAAGGTTTAAAGCCAAATGTCAGGTCTGTGCACAAGTGCCTGTACCCATTGAGCAACCCCACCAGTCCTCTGTTGTCTGTTAAATAAACCAACCAGGATCTCACTAAACTGCCCACACGGAGCCAGGCTATAGCACATGCAGGGATCTTGGTTCCAGCACCAGTGCCACTATAAATCAGTCAGTGAATGACTGACCAGACTGACCTTGAGCTTTGAATCTCCCTGTCTGTCTTCACGTTTGTTTCTGTCGTGGGAATAACAGGCCTCAGTTCCAGGCACCAGAACACACTTGTGTTCTTTGTCTAAATGGGGATGTGAGATTTGATGCCTCAGAAATGTTTTTGGAGTGTGTTCCTCCTCCTCCTCCTCCTCCTCCTCCTCCTCCTCCTTCTTCCTTTTTCTTTTCTTCTTCTTCCTTCCTTCTCTGTGTAGCCCTGACTGTCCTGGAACTCACTCTGTAGTCCAAGCTGGCCCTGAATTCAGGGATCCACTGACTCTGCCTTCTGAGTGCTGGAATTAAAGGTGTGTACCACCACACCTGGCTTGTTGGGGTTTTTGTTTGTTTTTTTAAGCTGAGTATGAGAATAGTTTCCTCTTGTAACCAAGACTTTTGAAATTTTTAATGGAACACATGGATCTAACAGAGCATCTTGGACTGGGTTTATAGAATTACCATTTTTATGCTTCTTAATAGCTGTGTGTCCTTAACTTCCTTGGTCTCTTCTGCCCCAAGTAACAGTAAAATAACTTAGGAAGGAGAAACAAGTACTTAGTCAGTGGTTAGTGACCAGACCCAGTTCTTCTGTACATGCTTCTGCTGAAGACATCAGGAAAGTCAAGCTATTCCCTTTCATCAGAGAAATCATGTAGAGGATAGACACCTAGGACAGTAGATGGAATGCTTGCCTAGCATGTGTGAGGTCTTGCATTCCATTCCTAGCATAAGCATTGCCTACAACTGGGTGTAATCTCAGCACTTCAGCACTCAAGAAGTGGAGGCACGAGGATCCTAAGTTCTAGGTCACCCTGGGCTACATGAGATCCTGGCCAGTAACATGGCTCAGTGAGTTAAGGTGTTTGTCCTCTAGCCCTGTGTGTGATCTGCATTGGATGCCCAGAACCCACATGATGGAAGGAGAGAGCTGATTGCCACAACTTACTCCACAGCCGCCCATGTGTGCACGTGCATAGAGAGAGAGATGTAATTTTAAAATTATACAAAACTGGGGCTGGGGGGGGCTGGAGAGATGGCTCAGCGGTTAAGAGCACCGTCTGCTCTTCCAGAGGACCCGGGTTCGATTCCCAGCACCCACATGGCAGCTAACAACTGTCTGTAGTTCCAGCAAACACCGAGGCAAATAAATAAATAAATAGAAATGTTTAAAAAAAAAAAAAAAAAAAAAAACTGGGGCTGGAAGGATAGCTCAGCAGTTAAGAGCACTGACTGCTCTCCCAAAGGTCCTACAGTTCAATCTCCAGCATGGTAGTAGCTCTTCTGGCGTGCAGGCAGAACACTATATACACAATCAATCAATAAATCTTTTTTTTTTTTTTTAAAGTAAACAAAACTTAGCCAGGTGGTGGTGGCCCAAGCCTTTAATTCCAGTACTTGGGAGTCAGAGGCAGCTGGGTCTCTGTGAGATTGAGGCCAGCCTGGTCTACAAAGTGAGTTGTAGGGACTCTTACACAGAAATGTCTTGTCTCCAAAAAAAGTTAATGTATTATCGCTTTAGGAATAAAATAAAGCGGACAGGAAAGGGCTGGCTCAGTTGGTAAAGTATCTGCCATGTAAACCTGAGGGGCTGAGGTAGGATTCATGGTATAAAGGCTGGGAGAACAGAGATAGGTAACTCTCAGGAGCCAAGTGGCCAGCTGGCCTGGCCTAAGCAGTGACAGAAGATGGGAGAGAGTCCCAACACTGACTTTGGTTTCCACACACATGCTCACAAATGTGCCTTCACAGCCCCAGGAAGGAACATGCATACAGATGGGAGGGAGGGAGAATATGGAGGAACTGCTTTTTTTTTTTTTTTTTTTAAATATTCCTCTTTCTTTCTTTTTTTTTTTTTTTTTAATACTCCTCTTTTTTTTTTTATTTTTTTTTTAAACTTTATTTATTTATTTATTTGCCTTGGTGTTTGCCTGGAACTGGAACTACAGACAGTTGTTAGCTGCCATGTGGGTGCTGGGAATCGAACCCGGGTCCTCTGGAAGAGCAGACGGTGCTCTTAACCGCTGAGCCATCTCTCCAGCCCCAAGGAGGAACTGCTTTTAATGCAAACTCTTCCCAGAGGTTTTCACATAGCACCACCAGTCTCCGGGACAGCTAACTAGTGTTAAGATCTTCAGAGATACTGGCAAAAGGAAATGGTAGGTGTGACCCTGCACTTTCTGGAAGCAAGGGGCATCCCAGAAGGGCCCTGGGGCCTTGGATCCTGGATCCATGGTCCTCTTGAGCTTCCGCCAGCACATTTGTTTCTGGATGAAAACATGAAAGCGTCCAGCTTTCCTCCATTTTAGTTCTGAAATTTCAGAAGTAACTCCTTCCTGGATTTTAAATGACTTCTATGATTTCATATTGCTGTAATTGTTTCAGTGAAGATTAAACATTAGATTATGTGTGTTTGTAGGGGAAATCGGTGTATCTGGGCTTTGGCATCAGGTTTCAGGTTTGCCCTGGGCATTTGGAAGTACTTCTGCCTAGTTTGAAGCTCAGTGCTGCCATCTGCTGGATTTTCTTAGAACTCCTTCACCTTCTTAAGCCTTAAACTGAAGGAGAGAGACTCTGGGAAAAAAACTGAAAGACTCATCAGACTGAACAGAAAGCAGAGTCTTGACCAAGCAACTGTTCTGTCCAGATGTCACCAGGGCAGACCATGTGGGCTGGCCAGCATCACTCATTCACATTTGTTAGCCTTGTTCACCAGTGCAGAAGAGCATGTTGTCCAATGATAAGAGTGTTTGTTCCGTTTATCAATAGAAAGCATGGCTTTGGTGGCACATCTGTAATCTCAGCCCTGGTGAGGCTGAGTCAGGAGGAATTACCATGAGCTCTAGACCAGCTTGGCCAGTTAGTGAGCTCAAAGTCAACCTGAGCTAGTGTTTGAATGTCATATCACTTTTAATCTTTAAAGTAGATAAAGTTGTAGCTTCATTAATGGGCTGTGTTAGAAGATTCACAGGCATCTCCAGTGTGAGACTAGTGGGTAGACTTCCCTTCTCTGACAGCTGTTCCTGTGACCAGCAGTCAGGAGAGGTCTATGGGGAGGCTTCCAGGGCAGTCCCCAAGCGCTGTGGCCGCTTCATATCTGTTTTCCCATTCTCAGATTTGGAAACGATGTCCAGCACTTCAAGGTGCTTCGTGACGGAGCCGGGAAGTATTTCCTGTGGGTAGTGAAGTTTAATTCTTTGAATGAGCTGGTAGATTACCACAGATCAACATCCGTGTCCAGGAACCAGCAGATATTCCTACGTGATATAGAGCAAGTGCCACAGGTGAGCCGGAACTTTGGGGCCCTTCCAGCAACTGAGAGGGTCTCCTCAAGCATGGCGGCCCAGGCAGGGCTACCACAGCACCTCCTGTGGGTCAGGCTGTTTTCATCCACACTGAGGATCGGCAGTTGGCAGTCAGCTGATTTTGTCACCACGGAGAAGTGCTTCTAGCCCTGGAGAGCCTTCACACACCCCTGTCCCTTACTTACTAGCAGGAGTTTTGGTCAGGACTGTTTTGATTGTGGAAGCTCTTTGACCTGTATAACCTGTGTGACTAGAGCACAGACATTTTCATACCTGTTAAAACAGAACTTTGGTACACACAGCCTAATGTTGCTGCTGCTCCCCATTAGCTTAATGTGGCCATTGTCCATTCTCGGCAACATAGGTGTGTGTACCCTTGTGGTTTTTGAGTATTAGTAAAGGATTACTATAAACCCACCTAGGACTTAGGAATGGCAAGAATGAGGGGGGGTACTACTTTGGAAAGTGGGTGGATTCACCAGTGCTCACTCCCCTTGTGAAAGGTCAGCTCACTGACAGCATCACGAATGCCATTTCCCCTGCTTCTCTTTTGCAGCAGCCGACGTATGTTCAGGCACTGTTTGACTTTGACCCCCAGGAGGATGGTGAGCTGGGCTTTCGCAGAGGAGACTTCATCCATGTCATGGATAACTCAGATCCCAATTGGTGGAAGGGGGCCTGCCACGGGCAGACCGGCATGTTTCCCCGCAATTACGTCACCCCAGTGAACCGGAACGTCTAAGAAGCAAAAGAAAGTATTTAAAGAAAGTGAAAAGTTGAGACCGTTCACAAGAATTACACCCACATGCTGCCTGTCACAGCCTGTGAGGGAGTGCAGAACACCTGGCTGGGTCCTGCTGGTGACCCTCTCACTTAGGTTGAAACTTTGGGGGGTGGGAAGGGGTGTTTGATTTCATAATGCCAAAACTTAACCTATTGAATTGAATTACAGTTTTTATTACAGAACCTCACCGCTGCTCCTGTCCCTCCTGTGCCCTTTTCTCGTCCTTTCTTTCCCGTCCTTCAATGCATGACGTTTAAGGACACGTATAGTCCCAGCTGATGCCATAATAAAAGAAAAGAAACCAAGCAGGCTGGTATTTTCTCTATGCAAAATATCTGTGGAGATGGATGGACTAAAGGAGCTGTATTCTTCACACATGGGGAGGGGTGGCCAGGGCACTGGGGCCTTGGATGGGCACCTACCTCCAGCCCCAAGCCTGGAGCACTCCACCAGACTTGGACTTAGGGAAGGAGGCACGCTGCCCGCCTGTGGTTCCCAAGTCAGACTGCAGACCTGCACTGCCTCCCGCTGTCTCCCCTTCAGGTGTGTCGCCAAGATGTTGTTTTTCATAGTGCCTTTTTTCTTATTTCAAGGGTGTTTATGAGTGGTGTTTTTACTTTCTTTTTTTTTAATAAGTTAAAGACAGTCCAGAGCTTTTCAGCTGACTAGTCTCCTATCCTGTGTAAATATTTTCCTCCAGGGCAGGGGAAAACAGGATAGGAAGGAGCTGGTAGAAGCAGAAAGTGGGTCTTCTGCTTCTGGATGGGCCAGGGCTCTTGGCAGACTCAGCTCTCCGGCTTCCGGTCCCTGTCGTGGTCTTTCCCTTTCTATGCCTACAGCCAGTAAGTATCAGACACAAAGATGGGGGGGCAGGTGACATCCAGACTGCCCTCCTTCCACCATCCAGGCCACACCAGGTGGGAGCTGACAACATAGCTTTGCATTTTTCTTGCTCTTAGAATTAGGTCCTCGCTCTCAGTTGTGTGTTTTTCAACCTACTCAAGAGCCGACATAGCAGGATTGTGGGTTGGTTGTGTTTGCAGCTGTTCTGCTGCTCCCTTCCCATGAAGCCTTGTGAGGGGGAAAGACCAAGGCTTATACAAAGCTCTCTATCTGTCTGCTGTGAACTTTCAGTCCTCTGTGGTCACGTGCCTGTACACCATCCTCTCCAGCCAGCCTCCTTCCCACAGCAGAAACAAGCTACTCCTAGTCTCTCCCTAGGAGTTGGTGGTGTCTTCAGGGTGGAGTCTCCCTGGACTCCATTTTGTGAGATGGACTCAGCCCTGGAGGTGGCCCTTCCCAGTGGAGCCTGTTCGCATCCCTCCTGGTTCTGTTTCTCCTTCCCCTGCTGATGATAAAGATAATCTCGGGAGTTACACCTGGGCCATTTGATTGTTTTATTTTGGAATTGGTGTATATCATGAAGCCTTGCTGAACTAAGTTTTGTGTGTATATATTTAAAGATCAGTGTTTAAATAAAAAGACCTATGTACTTACTCCTTTAACTTCTGCGGATAGCAATTTGGTAGGTAGTGATTAACTGTGAATAAACATACAATGAATTCTTCACTGTGTGTCTTTATTTTGCAGACAGGGTCTCTCTCACTATATTGACCTTCATTCACAGTGGTGAATGCCTACCTCTGCCTCCCAGCTACTGAGATTTAAGGCTTTGGATAGTACAGGCTGGTGTATCTACCCCTGTGATCCTAGGACAAGTGATACAGTACACTCATTTGGAAATTGGTTTGGACCAAGAGCTTTGTGGGACCAAGAGCGGGGTTTATAAGGCTCTTCTCCGTCTGCTGGAGGTGTAGAAGGGCTAATCTCCGAGGAAGTAGCCAAGACACATGACCTCGTCTACTGCGAGGGTGAAACAAGGCTGGTAACCACAGGTAAGGGCTGTGACACATACTGCAAGGACTTATGGTTGAAGAAAGAAATTACACTGAGCAAACAACCTCCATTGTGGTGTCACAGTTAAGGAGTTTCTGGGTGCTGCCCCTCCCTTGTAGGGCCTATAAGAAGAGGAACTGTGCCTGTCTCAGCCTGCTTGCTCTGACTCCAAGCAGAGTAGCTACCTTGAACCTGAGTAGATGTTCCCAAGATGGGGCTATCAGAGTGAAAAGCAGAAACTGACATTGCACTCCATTAGTTTGGTCTTGCTCAGTTCGATCCCTTCCTGGTTTGGGGGCTTTATTTTCTCCCAGTGCTGGGAACCCAGAGCCTTAGTCTTGCTAAGCAAGCACTGTAACCACTAAGCTGGGTCTCCCAGCCCCTTTCTGTTGAGTGGCTTCAGAGTTCAGAATTGGGGAGGTATAGTATAATTGACCTTCGGGTGATCGTGTTGATCTCTGGCTCAGTGCTTCCCTGGACAGACATCTACCAGGACCAGCTCTGCTGTGCCATGGTAAAGCTAGACTGGGCAAGGCCTTGAGGGTACCACTAGCCAACCTGGCCTATCACAGTGGCCCTCCTGGTCCCAAGACACCATCATCCACCCAGGAGCTAGATGTGAAATGAGACAGGAGGGCTGTGACGTACAGCTGTGTACTTCCAGCCTATCCTGTAGCACCAGCCAGCCGTCTTCTTCTTGATACTTGTCCCCTGGCCTGCTTATAGGCTAGGTGACTGGTCTTCTGGCCCAAATACTTATTTAGGAAAATGTCTAGTGAGAAGTGGGTGTCATGTTGCATTTACCTGTCGTGGGGGTTCCCCAGGTCTGAGCCCCAGTTTGCCTCTTGAGAAAGAAGGATTTTGGAGGGGGCTTCTATATGTTTATTTAGGAGCATTGGGTAGAGAGTGGGTATTTTGGTTTTTCTTTCTTTTTTTTTTTTAGATTTATTTATTATGTGTACAGTGTTCTATATGTATGTTTGATTGCACATCAGAAGAGGGCGGCAGATCTCATTTCAGGTGCTTGTGAGCCACCATGTGGGTTCTGGGAATTGAACTCAGGTCCTCTAAGAAGAGTAGTCAGTACTCTTAACCTCTGAGCTATCTCTCCAGCCCGTGTTTTGGTTTTTCTATCTTTATTATTTTGTATGTATTTTAACTTTTGAAACAGGGTTTCTCTGTGTAGCCCTGGATGAACTTAAGAGAGATTCACTCCCTCCAGAGTATGTGTATGAGTGTTTGAATATATGTCTGTGTATCATGTGAGTACTGTAGGGTAAAAGGACCAGTCAAAGAGCTATGCTCTAGACCTGAAACCAGAGCCAGTGAAAGAAACACCCTCTGGTCCTGAAACCAGAGCCAAAGAAACACACACTCTGCGCCGACCAACTCAGCACAAAAACCAACCAATCCCCAAGCACAGAATTCAACTAATCTCTGAGCTTGTCCAAACTCAGGGATTGAAATCTGACCAATTCCCACCCTGGAAAAACTCTACCCCTAAGAAGCCCTATATAAGCCCTGTGCCTGGTCAGTCTGCTGCTGTCTTTTTCCACACTGGTAGAGGCAGCCATTCTCCTGCATTCTTCTCTCCCAGTAAACCTCTTGAATAAAGTTTGGATGACAATTTTTAACCAAATGGAGCGGAGCTATGACTTCGCTGGGAAACCTTCCCCTAGCAGAGCCTTGTACTCCAGGGACCTGAGCAGAACTGTCACATTTTGCTAGGGAAACCCCTGCCTGAGCAGAGCTGTTACATTGGAGAAGCCTTTCCATGGACAGTAAACTGCTATGTGGTTGTACTGCTTGGCTCCCAGCTACCAGGATCTCTTTCAATCTGAGCTGCAATGCTTACAGTGCCCAGAAGGCCAGACCTAAAATCTGGAGTTAAAGATACTTGTGCCATATGGGTTCTGGGAATAGAACTTGGGCCCTCTGGAAGAGCAGCCAGTGCTCTTAATCACTGAGCCATCACTCCAGCGCCCTGGCTTGTATTTTGACGAAAGGTGACATGTAGCATAGGCTTATTATGTAGTTGCTATGTAGCCTAGTCAAGTCTTCTTGGATTCCTATTGTTAGCTATTGTCTCCCTGTCCCAAATACTGGGATTATATGCATGGACAGCTCTGCCCAGCTCATTTAGGAGACCCCCAACATCCCATGCACTTTTTTCTTTTTATGCAGAAGAAGGTATATGAGAAAGTGACTTATGTGTCCCAGCCCAGGTTGGCTTCAAACTCACTTAAGTAGCCAAAACTGGCCTTCAACTCCTAATCCTCCTGCCTCTATCTCCCAAGTGTCGGGACTACAGGCGTGCACACCATCAGGCCCTGTGTGGGGCCCTCAACAGTCTGGGGTCCCTGATCCCCTCAGCAACTAGAAGCCTCTTTGTGATGGTTGACATCAAAATCCTTAGAAAGGAAATGGTGGGCTGGAGAGACGGCTCAGTGGTTAAGAGCACTGACTGTCCTTCTGGAGGACCTAAGTTCGATTCCCAGCATCCACATGGCAGCTAACAACTGTAATTCCAAGATCTGACACCCTCATACATACATGCAGACAAAACACCATTCCACAGAAAATAAATAAATATTAAAAAAAAAAAAAGAGGAAATTGTGGTTCACACCTGTAACAACACTCCAGAGGCCTAGGCAGGAGGATCAGGTTGTGTTCAGGTTACTCTGGACTACAGAACTGAGCTGCTCCCTCCCTGTATTAAAAAAAAAAAAAAATTAAGGGAGTGCAGCTGTACTTAGGTTGTTGATAATTGTTAGAAATGGAAAAGTGGGGCTGGAGAGATGAGATGGTTCAGCAGTTAAGAGCACTGACTATTCTGGAGGACCTGAGTTCGATTCCCAGCATCCACATGGCAGCTAACAACTGTCTACAATTCCAAGATCTGACACCCTTACACAGTTATACATGCAGTCAAAACACCAATTCACATAAAATAAAAATAATTTTTTTAAAAAGAGATGGAAAAGTAACCAGGCAGTGGTGGCACAGGCCTTTAATCCCAGCACTTGGGAGGCAGAGGTAGGCAGATCTCTGTGAGTTCTAGACTAGCTTGATCTAGCAAGTTCCAGGACAGCCAGGACTATTACACAGAAAAATCCTGTCTCAAAAAAAGAAAGGAAGGAAATAAAAAAGATATAACATTGACAGGCATGGTGGCACACTCCTTGAAGCACAGCACTCTGGAGGAACAGGTAGTTCAGATCTCTGAGTTTAAGTCCAGTCTGGTCCCTGCAGGCCAGAGCTACATCCTGAGGCCTTGTCTATAACTAAGTGATAGAGGACCTAGGAGAAATGGCACTTGTCTATAATCCTGCCACTGAGGAGGATGAAGGCTTTTGCCTGGGCTCATGATAGGACCAAGTCTCAAGAGCACAAAAACAAACCAAATAGAGACCACTGAGGCAAGAGATCCAGACTCTGGCCCAGTTGTAAGCATGGTTTTCCGTTTTCAAGACAGCCTTTTCAGCACTCTTAGCTTGGGGTTAGGAAACAGTCCTCTCATTGTGAGTCAGCACCTGGACCTGGCGTCTGCACATCCTTCCCTGTGGTGGCCCAGGTATGAGGACACGACCCTGCATCAGCCTCTTCCTGGTCTCCTGGAGGAATTGTCAGGACAGTATCCTCTATAGGGCACATGGCCTCTTACGCTCTGGAACTGGGGTGCTTCCCCCATGAGGAAGAGGCTGAGGAGAGCCTTGTCCACCCCCCATAGATCAGCAGCCTCCTCCACTCCTGCCCTGCAGGCATCACTGAGTCATCCTGAGACTGGAAATTACCCCGTTTTGGTTTTCTACTGTACTGCTAGGGGGGTTTTCTGCCCAATTCTTAAACTGCAGTGTGCAATGTGAGCTATGGGCTGGGTGAATTTAGAGAGGAAGTTGGGGGCACCATGCAAATGGGGCATGGATGGAAGATGTCACTGACTTGATCTGTTCGTCTCAGTGATTTGGACAATTATTAATAGGTGGGCTGGAGGTGGAACCCAGTGGTAACACGTGTTTAGTACAGGTAAAGCACTGAGTTCCATGGCCAGCATCAAACAGACAATAGAGCCATAGAGCCGGTGGAGCAGGGTTAGTGGGTGTGCAGGTCAAATGGCTGAGTGCCTTGTGCCAACTCAGAAGTGTTCTTAGCAACATCTGCAGTGCAGTCTGGCTGGGCCAGTGTGGCTCTGATCCAGTTGCACAGTGATGTACCTTCTTTTGACACCAGAGACTTCCTTCTGACCTGGACTTACCTAACATGCTTAATGTTTAAGGACATACGTTTAAAAAGAAAGAAAATAATCAAAATCAAACTCTGTAAGCATGGTGACTTCAGCCTATGATCCAGGAAGCAGAGGATTGATGCTAATTTGAAGCCAGTCCAGGTTACATAGTAAGAGCAAGTCCAGCCTAGGTTGCAGTATGAGATCTTGTCTCAATAAATCCAGGATAGTAATGTCAGAAGCTTAGTTCTGTAGGCAGGTGTTTGTTAGTGATGCCATCTTGGCATTCACTGGACCCTTTCCACCTCCCATTGCCAAGGCCTTCTGAGGCCCAGGCTTCAGCAGCCTCTACGTTTCTTTCAGATCCTGCCACTCTGACCATCAGACCCTCCTGCCTGCTCATCTACAGGTCTGGAACCTGTCAGGAGACCTAATTCTGCAAAACTCATCTGAGAGCTCCCAACCAAGGCTCCCCTGCCCTGTACCTCCAAACCCCAGGGTGTGCCTCCCCTCCCCCACCACTCCATCCCCTTCCATCCCTACACACACACACCCCGGCTGTGTCCAGAGCTGCAGCCCTGCCTGACCTGTGTCCTCTTTTCTCTTGCTCCCAAAGCCCTCTGTCCTCACCCAAAGCCAGGAGAGTAGGAAAGGAGTCAGGGCCCTCAGGCTCAGCCATGCCCAAGGCCCAGCTGCTTCCTGACTTAGCTGTAACCTTGATTGAATATGTGACTTTTCTAAGACTCAGGGGAAGAGACTTGAAGTGATAAAAGCACTGACTGTGTTTGACAAGATCACATAGGGTGGGCTGGAGAGATGGCTCAGAGGTTAAGAGCACTGTTTTTCCAGAAGTTCTGAGTTCAATGCCTAGCATTCACATGGTGGCTCACAACCATCTATAATGAGATCTGGGACCCTCCTCTTTATACATAATAAGTAATAATAATTTTTTTTTATTTTATGTGAAGTGGTGTTTTACCTGCATGTAGAACTGTGTAAAGGATGGGGCTGGAGAGATGGCTCAGCGGTTAAGAGCACCCTCTGCTCTTCCAGAGGACCCTGGTTCGATTCCCAGCACCCACATGGCAGCTAACAACTGTCTGTAGTTCCAGGCAAACACCAAGGCAAATAAATAAGTAAATAAATAAAGTTTTTTTTTTTTTTTTTTTTAAAAAAGAACTGTGTAAAGGTGTCAGATCTTGGAATTACAGACAGTTGTTAGCTGTCATATGGATGCTGGGAATCGAACTCAGGACCTCTGGAAGAACAGTCAGTTCTCTTAACCACTGAGCCATATCTCCAGCCCCAATAATAATAATATTTTTAAAAAATCACATAGGGTATGTACTGTGATGTAACCAGCAGGAAGCTACTCATCTGTGCTGGTGCAGGTTCTGGATAAGTCATCCTGAGTTCACTTGTGCCTAAACCAGATGCTGTCACCAAAAGTTCATTTGTTTCTATTGACTTGTTGATGCTGGGATCAAAGCCAAGGTTTGGATACTAAGCAAGTGCTCTACCTACCACAGAGCTACACCCCTACACCATTTTGTTTTTGAGACAGTATTTCACTATGTTGCTCTGGCTGTCCTGGACTTTGTTGTGTAGACCAGGCTAGCCTTAAACTCAGAGAGTCTCCTGCCTCTTACCTTCTGAGCACTGGATTTAAAGGCATGTGACACCATACCAGTTACATATGTGTATATATTTTTTAAAAAAAAATTTCTGCTTAGATATGTGCATGAGAATTCTAGCTCTCAGAAGGCTGAGCAGGAGGGTCTGGGCTAACCTGTTTGTCACGAGCAAAATCCCGGGCATTTCCCCAGTGGTCAGCTGGAGACGAATTGGACAGAAAGCCCAGACACTCAATGGCGGTTCAATAACCTTTTACTGATGCTTATTCAGAATACACAATCCACATCAAACACATTAATCACACATTAATATGATCACACATTAATATAATCATACGACCTTTCTCGCCGTTATGTCCACACTTTCTGTCAATGCCCCACGGGGTGGGTGTAGTCAGGCCTCAATCACTGGTTCGAGCGGCAATTTGCTCGGAGCCTTGTTTCCCCGTGCCTAGGATATAGGGTCTGGTCCTTCAGCGTCCCGGGAAATTCGCTCGGAGCCTTGTTTCCCCGTGCCTAGGATATAGGGTCTGGTCCTTCAGCGTCCCGGGAGTCAACTCCCGGGAGGGAGTTTGACTGCGGAGCCTCCTCAGAGTTTCCAGGTGTTAGCTTCTGAGGGCTGGCTGGAGTCCCTTTTACTTCAGCCGTGAAGCTCGGGTCAAAACTCAGCGGCTTTGGGTCTGCTCTCCCTTAATATGCTAATTCGGTGGCCAGGCCTCATCACCCTAGCAACTGGGTGAGGTAATCCTTCTCACTTATCTATCCCGGCCTTTCACTCTGTAACTCCTGATAGCCAGAGTGGGCTCGGGTGGAGTGCTAGGAGGGTGGCCTTCTGCTTATCTTTGTTCCCCTCTGGACCACTATCTATGTCTTCACACATTACATTATGTCACTCAGGCTAGCCTAAACTTGTCCAAAAGGACTTCCATTTTATGCTCTTTACACTGTTGTACATGGCAAGATCCAGGGCTACTCAGACTCTATCTCAAAATCAAAAACGAAATCCAGCTTGAAAGCCAGGCTTAGTGGTACACAACTTTAATCCCAGTACTGGGGGGGTGGGGCAGAGGCAAGCAAGTGGGTCTCTGTGATCTTGAAGCCAGCCTGGGCTACATAGAGAATTCCAGGACAGCCAGGATTACAAAGTGAGACCTTGTCTAACAAACAAACACACAAAAAACCAGCCTGACCCAGGCTCATGGCTAGTATCCCAGGTCTAGAAAGCTGAGGTAGAAGTCTGATGTTTGGGGCCAGCCTGTGCTACATGGTGAATCCCAGGCCAGTTTAGGCTAAGTGTGATACCCTATTTCAGTAAACAAAATTTAACAGCCAGACATGTCAACACACCCCTCTAATCCTAGCACTTGGAAAGCTGGAGAGAGGATCCACAGCTTGAAGCTAGCCTGGGCTACATAGCCCAAAACTACCTTTAAGCGCTTCAAGGAGTGGTGGGGCTCTGGGCAGTCTTAATTCTTGAGACTTCCCTATTAGTTTGGGTGGCAGAGCAGGAATCCTCTTTCCAGAATTTCCCTGGCTCAGTATGCTTATGTGTTTGATACAAACTTTTGTCTTGTTTCAGGGGAAAAAGAAAGCTTCTCGGGGCTGGAGAGATGGCTCAGTGGTTAAGAGCACCGTCTGCTCTTCCAAAGGACCCGGGTTCGATTCCCAGCACCCACATGGCAGCTAACAACTGTCTGTAGTTCCAGTTCCAGGCAAAACACCAAGGCAAATAAATAAATAAATAAAGTTTTTTTTTAAAAAAAAAAAAAAAAGAAAGAAAGAAAGCTTCTCAATGCCGTTGTTTGGATCTTGTGAAATTTATGAACTACCTTCCGAAGTGTGGACAACTTCCTGAAACTGGGTCTCGCAGTGGGGAAGCTCCAGGCCTTAGCCTGAGGGACTGTCTCAGTCAGTCTACAGGAGAACTCAATGTTTCTTATGCTTCCAGATGTCTAATGGCTTGGTTGGACTTTTCTTCTGTTTGGGGGTGGGGGAACAGGAAGCATGTATCCCAGGCTAGCCCCGCTCCTGATCCTCCTGCCTTGGATCACAGGTTTGCCGTCACAGCCAGTTCTGAGGTCTCCCTTTCCTGTGGAGCATGCTCCTGCTGTCACACAGCTTCCACACCACCTTAGCCCTCCCCCCACTGAAACTGGGCAGAATTGTGCTAAGCAAGCCTCATAGTCCTATGAGGAAATCATTTAAATCACATCAAAATCTCTGACAAAATACAATAGGTTTTTTTTTTCTCTAGGAGAGATAGGAATCCTCTTCTAAGGCAGCTCATTGTGGAGAGTACAAAGGTACATATGCCACAGTGCAGTCAGTTCAGAACACAACTCTCAGGGTCAGTCTTTCCACACCAGTTTGTGGTTCCTGGGGATTAAACTCAGGCTGTTGGACTTGGTGGCAAGCCCCCACTCAGCCATCTTACCATCCCAAAATGAGGTTTTGGGGTGATGGTTATTTTTTTGTGGGGGGTGATCTGACTGCTCTATGCCTGTGTGCCTTGTGTATGCGGTGTCCATGAAAGCCAGAAAAGGGGTGTCTGATCCCCTGTAACTGGCGTTATAGGTTTGTTAGCCATTGTGTGGTGCTGGGAATGGAATCCAGGTCCTCTGCAAGAACAGCCAGTGCTCTTAAGTGCTGAGCCATCTCTCCAGCCCTGCCCCCCAGCAAGGTTCTTATGCTACAAAAGGAATGAGCCCTGACAAGCCAGTCTCTAAAGGACAAACATGGTTCTGCTTCCATGACTGTTCAGAACAGACAGATCCACCCACAATGCCAGAGTAGCTTTGAAATTTCAGGGGAAGGATCGGGGGTTTATTGTTGTTGGGTGTGGTGACATTTTGTTTGTGCTCTTAACAAATCAAGCCTGGGGCTGGAGACATGGCTCAGAGGTTAAGAGCACTGACTGTTCTTCCAGAGGACCTGAGTTCAATTCCCAGCAAAACCACATGGTGACTCACAACCATCTATGATGAGGTCTGGTGCCCTCTTCTGTAAAACTGTATGCATAATAAATAAATAAATCTTTAAAAAAAAAAAAATCAAGCCTGCCTGGAGATCAGAGGGCAGAGCTAGCCACTAGTTAACCATAGAGGCCAGGCTGTAATGGTGCACACTTTTAATCCAAGCACTTGGGAGGAGGAAACTGGAAGATCAGGAGTTCGAGGCGACCATGGGTTACACAAGATTGAGCTATTCTAAAAGAGAAACGTGGAGCTGGAGAGATGGCTCAAGGGTTAGGAGCACTGACTGTTCAATTCCCAGCACCCACATAGCAGCTCACAACTGCCTGTAACTCCAGTTCCAGAGATCTGACACCTTCATACCAATGCACATACATAAAGCTAAATAAATTTTAAAAGAGAGGGGGCTGGAGAGATGGCTCAGAGGTTAAGAGCACCCTCTGCTCTTCCAGAGGACTTGGGTTCCATTCCCAGCACCCACATGGCAGCTAACAACTGTCTGTAGTTTCAGTTCCAGACAAACACCAAGGCAAATAAATAAATAATAAAATAAAGTTTAAAAAAAAAATTTTAAAAGAGAGAGAGAGAAACAGAACCAGGCAGTAGAGGCTCAAACCTTTAATCCCAGCACTATGGAGGTCGAGACAGGAAGTGATTTGGTTGGAGGCAGAGAGGAAGAGGGAGATAGGACCGGAGCTTGCCCCTTTCAGCTCAAGAGTTGGTGAGGTGGCTGGTTGCTCCTTTGCTTCTCCGATGCTTTCAGCCTTTACCCCGATATCTGGCTCTGGGTTTTTATTATTAAGATCAAGTTGATTTGGAGCTACTGCTTGGAGCATGGCTTCTATCAATGCCCTGTGGCAAGTGGGATTAATACCAACTGTTGGCTTTAATTTATTTATTCGTTGTCAGTTTCACACATGCACATAGAGCCTTTTAGTAACTTCCAGCCCTTCCACTGAAACTCCTGTTCGCCAAGAAGACCCTTTGCTTCTTTCAGGTCTGAGTGTTTACCCCGAGTTTGACCCCTGGAACAGGGCTTGCTTTTCAGTGATTCCTCTGCTGGGGAAATAACAGCTTCCCCTGTGGAGGGGGTTGGGAGATGGTGGGGGGGCTGGAGGGAGGGGGATTCAACAGTCTTGCTGAGAAGTACTGGTCAACCTTGAACCCTCAGTGGCCCTCTTGCCTCTCAGGTTCCAGCAAATGTGTAACAGGTGTATAAGCCGCATAACTGGCTCCAGACTGTAGCCTTCCAAATGGTTGAAGCTGGGGTGGGGCCCGAACTCCTGGTTGTAGGAGGGTGTTTGCCTGGCGTGCACGAGGCACCAGGTTTGATTGCTAGTAAAGATTTTTTTTTTAAAGATTTATTTATTTATTACGTATACAGTATACAGAAGTAGTACCAGATGTCATCATAGATGGTTGAGCCACCATGTGGTTGCTGGAAATTGAACTCAAGACCTTTGGAAGAGCTGACAGTGCTCTTAACCGCTGAGCCAGTTCTCCTGTCTGATTTTTTTTTTTTTTAACATAGTACCTCACTATGTGATCAGGCTAACCTTGAACTTGGTACCCGCCTGCCTCCGCCTCTTGAATGTGGACATACTGGCGTCTTTACCCACTGAGCCATGGGTAAAGACATGAATTCAGTCCCTGGGACTCATAGAATAGAAAGAGAGACAAGATTTTGGCAGATTGTCCTCTGACTTCTCCACTAGAAATCAGTCAGTCCATCAATCAATCTAAAGTTTCAAGCTGTGTGTGGTGGCATGGCCCCGGAAAGAGAGAAGCAGGGAGATTAACGGAAGTTAGCCATCAGACAGGGCTACAGAGTGAGTGAGGTCATGTCTCAAACAACGAATAGACAAAGTTTTTTGTTTTGCTTGCTTTTTGTTGCAACAGGGTTTCTCTATGTAGCTCTGGCTGTCCTGGAATTTGTTCTGTAGACCAAGCGGGTCTCTGAACTCACTGAGACCTGTCTGCCTCTGCCTTCCAAGTCTTGGGACTAAAGGCATGCACTACCACCAACCAGCATCGACAAAGATTTTTTTCAAATCCAAGTAAATTGAGCCTGAGCTCATCCCAGCCCTCACCCCCAGGCTGAGTGAAGAAAGAGCACTGCCCATCAACCAGCCCTGGAGCTTCCTTGCCAGACCCTTCAAGAAACACAGTATGCTGCTGGGAAATGGTAACTAGGGGTGCTCTCCAGATGTGTGTGCACACATAGAAACAAAAAAGGCCAGATGACCCACCCAAAGGGAAGTGAGGTTGTAGCTGACATGAGAAACTGATTGAGGGGCCAGGGAGCGAAGACAGATGTCTTCGGGGGAAAATCCCCTGTTTTTAGGAAGAACATGATTTCCTGATCTACCAAGATTTTAGGAGCTTCCAGGCCATGCCCTTCCCTCCTCTGTGGTGTGTGTGTGTGATGCATTGCATGGACGGACACCACACACCATGAACCATGTAGTGCAGGTCAGTGAGTCCTCTGGACAGTAGTAAGTGCCTTTACCAACTGAGCCATCTCACCCTTTCAACATCTGCCCCTTCTCAGTCTCAGAACCTCAGGCTAGACTCAAATGTGTTATTTGTTGTGTAGCCAAAGATGATCTTGAACTTCTGCTCTCTCTGTCTCTACCACCTCCCAAGTGCTAGGATTACAGGCCTGTGCCATCATCCCTGGGTTAAGAGATTGTGGACTCAAACCCAGGGCCTTCTGCATGCTAGGCCAGCCCTCTGCCAACTGAGCTACATGTCCACCCTCTTTTCCAGGAGTGTTTTCTCCGCCTCTCTATGTCCTCAAGGAGTACACCCCAAAGCAGTTCTTGAGATATAGGGGGGAAGTTGTTGGGGAAGAAGACAATACTCCCCTGCTCCAACAGTCTAATAGATGGGGTTGCACTTCTTTCCTCTGGCCAGCAGATGGAGACTGTCTTTCCAAAGGCAGCAGAAAACACAGCAATAGTTATTTATGGGTGAGGTGTTGTTGCCCACAAAGGCAGATCTAGCTAAGAACCAGATGCCAAAAAGCAGAGCTCTGGGAACTGGGACACCCTCCAGCAAGTTAGGAGCCCTTTCCCACTGACCCCTCCCAAACACACCTCCTGACCTTTCCTCTGAGGTCGATGCAGGAGATCTGCTCTTGAATCCCCTTTATTTCTTTGTAAGTTTTCTTTTCTTTTTCTTATATTTATTTATTTATTTATTTATTATGTATACAGTGTACAGAAGAGGGTACCAGATGTTATTATAGATGGTTGTGAGCCACTATGTGGTTTCTGGGAATTGAACTCAGGACCTCGGAAGAACAGTCAGTGCTCTTAACCTCTGAGCCATCTCTCCAGCCCTCTTCGTAAGTTTTCTAAGTATTGAGCCATGTGCTGAGTAAATCTGAAAATAACAAAAAAGGAACTGTGAGAAGCATCTCTGCTTTTGGCCCTGGTGCCCATGAGAACTTCCTCTAGAACATTCCAACAATGGTGGCTTTTTCATGAGTTTCTTTAAAAAAAAAAGTCTGAAAACAAAAATGAGACTATACAACCATGCAAATGTCTGTGAATGTTTATTTTATTTGTTTATGTATTTATTTTTCCAGGTAGGGTTTCTCTTTGTAACCGCTCTAGCAATCCTGGAACTCACTCTGTACACCAGACTGGCCCTGAAATCACAGATATCCACCTTCCTCTGTCTCTTGAGTGCTGGGATTAAAAGCACCCGGCCAAGTGAAGGTTTATTAACAATTAAAGTGGTATGTTCATTTGTGTGTGTGTGTCATAGTGTACATGTGAAGTCAAGGTCAACTAGCAGAAGCCATTCTCTCCCTCCACCTTGTGGGTCCCTGGGATCCAACTCAGGTCATTGGGCTTGATAGCAAATGCCTTCACACTCTGAGCCACCTCTTCAGACATTTTATTCATAGATCCTGATACCTAGAAACAACTAAGATATCCTAACATTCAACAGATGACTGACTATACAGACTAGGCGGGGCATAGACAAAAGATTTCTGTTTGTTCATTTGCCTTGTTGGGCATCCAACTCAGGATGTCTATAGCTCAGCTCCTGAGCCATGTCCCAGCTACACAGGGGGACAATATTCATTCCCTACAAGAAGCTCTGGTACTTAGAAGAATCTTGGTAAGTGAAAGAAAACTCCAACATGGACCTGCTGTGCTTCCGGGTCTGAAACAGTACTGACTTTGAATCAAAATAGACTCTCAAGAAGTTATTTGGTGAATTTAAGAATGAGAAAACGGGGGCTGGAGAGATGGCTCAGAGGTTAAGAGCACTGGCTGTTCTTCCAGAGGTCCTGAGTTCAATTCCCAGCATCCACATGGTGGCTCACAACCATGTATAATGACATCTGGTACCCTCTTCTGTATACTGTATACATAATAAATAAATAAACCTTAAAAAAGAATTAAAAAAAAAAAAAGCAAAAACAAGGAACATGAAAAACAAGGTTCCGGGGCTGGAGAGATGGCTCAGTGGTTAAGAGCACCGTCTGCTCTTCCAGAGGACCCGGGTTCAATTCCCAGCACCCACATGGCAGCTAACAACTGTCTGTAGTTCCAGTTCCAGGCAAACACCAAGGCAAATAAATAAATAAAGTTTTTTTTTTTTTTTTAAAAAGAAAAACAAGGTTCCTCATCTCGACCTCTAAGAAAAGAGATGAGGGCAGTGGCTGGAGCTTTTGATCCCTGCACTCAGGAAGCAGTGGCAGAAGAATTACCATAAGCCAGAGTCCACCCTGGTCTACATAGCAATCCCAGACTAGCCAGGACTAAAGAGTAAAAAACTGTCCCAAAACAAAATCAAGCAACAAGTCAGAGGCTTGAGAAATGGCTCAGTGGTTAGGAGCAATGGCTGCTTTTCCAGGGGTCCTGGGTTCAATTCCCAGCACCCACATGGCAGTTCACAATAGTTGTAACTTTAGTTCCACAGGACCTGACACCCTCACACAGACATGCATGCAGGCAAAACACCAATTGTCAGAAAATAAAAACAGTAAAAATCATTAAGAAAAAAAGGCTACTTTCTTGCAGAGGACCTAATTCAGTTCTTGCACCTATACTGGCAAATAACAATGGCCTGAAACTCCAGCTCCAAGACACCTACTGCCCTCTTCTGGGCTCTGTGAGAACTGCACTCATGTATACCCGTCCCTGCTCCCCAAATACATCTAGTTACAAATAAAACAGTTCTGTATCAGCTTAGACTGACAGTCATAGTTTTTGCTTTTGTTTGGTTTGGTTTTCTGGGTTTTTTGTTTTGTTTTGACTCATGAAGCTATACGGCTTGGGCATCCTGAAATCAACCTTCTTCATCTGGATGACTGGAGGAAACTGAAGCCAAAGATATACAGCAAGTCCCCTTCCACAGGCTCTGAACTCTTAATGACAACAGATTGGTGGGGACCAGTTCCCCCACCAAAGCAGCCCAGCTGTGACACACCAGCCCTATTTGTTCAAGACCATGGAGACATTTATTCCCTCCAAGGAGGTGGGGGAAGTCCAGAAGAACTCTTAATAGGTCTGTTTAGGGTGTGATGAGGTCACACAAGGCTTCACTTCCCCAAGCTGACGGGAACTGTTATTTTTCTGGCTTATCTTTTCACATGACTGGATTTACTAAATATATTGAACTTAAGTGACCAGACTGCAAGTATGCAAAAATTAGGACTGGGTTACAAGCCCAAGAAAACTGGCACCTGTTCAGGTGTGTGCCTGTGGACAGTGCTCATCAACACAATGAGTGAGGAGGGCCGAGTCAACTGTGTATATATGCCAACCGCGATTTCAACAAGATGAAAAAGGAAAAATGGAATCTTCAAAGTAGCAATAATCCATATGTTGAAACAACACCCAAATCCAGGGACTGGGGCAGAACTTCAATCCATGTCTCATAAACACAAACATTAACTCATACTGGGGCTAGGGAGGCTGGTCCTGGGTAAAAACATTTACAAGTCCATAGCACCTATGTAAAAAGTACTGGGGGTGAGGGGTTGGACACGGAGAAGGATGGGTTCTGGAGCTCACTGGCCAGCTAGCATAGCCAAACAGCAAGCTTTGGGTACACTGAGAGACCTCCTTTCAAAGCAGTAAGGTGGAAGAAAACAACAGACATCTTTCTCTGGATCTCTTATGCACACGTAAAGATGCACAGACCTGAACAAGTCACCTGCATGCAATACACACAACACACACACAACTCCACCTGCATCAAAGACGGTAAGCATGTAAAGCTGAAGCCCATACATTTGATAACATAGCAGGGCTGAAAGGTTTTACCACAGGGTTAGTTATATGGGCCAAATTGGAATTGACCTTGAATTTGAGGTTCTTCTGTTTCTGAGTGTTGGGATCATAAGAAGTTGCCAGCAGGCCTGCCTTGGGAAAATCTTTATATGGAATACAACTAGACTCATTACAATTAAAAATTTCTAGACCTTGGTGGATAGTGGATCACACTGATGTGGAAACAGGAAGATCTGGAGTTAGGAGTCATGAAGTGAGTGGAGCGGTAGAATTACCATTGCAGAGCCGTTTAGGGGGCCCTGCCCTCAGGCACTAAACGGGGAGGGCCCAGGTCTTGGAAGAATCTAGGAGAAATCTCAGGAATGCGCAGGACGGCCAATAGATTCAAAACGTGGTTTGGCGTGAAAGTTCAGCCAGTAGATTCAAAAGTTGGGTTCCCGCCAAAAGTTTAGCCAGTAGTTACTGTACCCCATACCCCTTTACCCAATCCTGAAAAACCAAGACGTGGAACACTCGACTCAGGTCTAAGTTTTCTTTAAAAACCTTCTCACCCCGAGCTTGGGGACGAATTCTTCCGCTGTGTTAGAACAGAGGGTTTCTGCTGGGTTTGTTCGAACCTGTCCTTGGTTTTGGGGGGGGTCTCATGACATGGGTACAACAGTAACAGCTACATAAAGAGTTTGAGGCCAGCTTGGGCTACACGAGAACCTACCAAAAAATTAGCGGGATACACCTTTAACCCCAGCCCTTGGAAGGCAGAGGCAGGCAGATCTCAGTGAACTTGAGGCCAATCTGAATGGTTCTGGAGAAGACTCCATGGATAAAGATGCTTGCTACCAGAATTGGCATCTAAATTCAATCCCTAGGACCTGGTCAAGGAGAGAACTGGCATCTGCAAGTTGGCCTCCGACACCCACCTCCCCACTGTGTACCATGGCCACACACACAATAAATTAAATTTTAAAATGTCTGCCACGCCGGGCAGTGGTGGCTCATGCCTTTTTTTTTTTTTTTTTTAGATTTATTTATTTATTATGCATACAGTATTTTGCTTGCATGCCAGAAGAGAGCATCAGATTTCTTTATAGATAAGAATTTGAACTCAGGACCTCTGGAAAAGCAGCTAGTGCTCTTAATCTCTGAGCCATCTCTCCAGCCCGATGTTTCATCCCTTTTAATTCCAGCACTTGGGAGGCAAAGACAAGCAGATCTGAGTTCACAGCCAGTCTGGTCTACAAAATGAGTTTATAAAGTGAGTTCCAGGACAGCCAAACCATGTCTCGAGAAACAAAAACACAAACAAAAAACACACAAGGATACATTAACTATTTACAACAAATGACTTCTGTTTCAGTTCAGATACAATTTTTGTTTGTTTTTGAGAACAGAATCTCACATAGCCCAGGCTGGCTTTGAACACTGTAGCAAGAGAAGACGCTGAACTCTGGATCTTCCTTCTGGTGCCCAAGCCACCTGGTGGTGTGACAAACGTCAGGCTGTATTAGCCCTCACTAAAGATTCTCATCCCAAGAACCCATCTATAACCTCAACACAACCCCGTCCTCTAGGCTAATAATGCTAGGCTTCCCTACATCTTTTTCAAATTTCGATGGTATAGATTCTGAGACTACACTGATATAAAGATAGGTGGATCAAGTTCAGCGAGCCCTAACCTTACACACCCTTTGCCAGCTTCAGAGGATCGCACCATAGAAAGTCACAAAAGCTTGTTTTTGCTCAGGCTTCCTTCCGACTCGGGAATGCGCACGCGCACGCACAGCAAGACTACATTTCCCAGGAGGCTCTTCTCTATTTCTCTGGGGAGGCGTGGCGTGGCAACGGAAGACTACATTACCCAGAGATACCTCGACGGTGACATTAGATAGTCCCTCCGACGTACATCGATTGGGCCATCGGAGGCCAGAAACTGGCCGGTGATTGGCCCAGCAGCCCATCAGTTACTGGCAAGTGCAGTTAAGTTTTGCTGTTGGACTACACTGAGAGGGAGGGAGAACTGAGCTGTGTTGCCCAGCGGAACCTGGTGTTAGGTGAGTGACCTCTGGTTTTGCTCTCGGGAGGTACACTCGGGAACTGGTACCTCTGCTTCCTGAGTCGGAACACAGAAGGGCAGGTGTCCACGCGGGGCGGGGACGGATGCTCACGTGGCACACCTGACCCCAGGAGCATCTTCAGGGACATGGAAGGCGAATCCCCCTCACCACCACCACCGCAGGGCAGTTGAACGTGAGGCTGTCCACTGCTCAGGGCTCATAGAGAAACCCTTTCCTGGGTACTGCTGGACAGTGTACCTCCACGGGGCCATCTGCAGAGCGCCTCAGCTAAACACGTGGGTTCTCGGTTACTCATCCGAAGGACACCTGTCCTCCTGGCAAGTGGAATCTAACATAGAAAAGATGTAGGGTGAAGAAATTCGCTTGCACCCCATGGACCACCACTCAGGTCAGCAGCCGCCCTCTCTTGGTCCTGCATTATTTATATTACACAATCATTTTTAAAATTTGTTTAGATATCAAGGTTATTGGTGCAAAAATATTTTGGATAAACAAGAGATTAATTTTCCCTTATTTTTGTTGTTGGTTTGAGATAGGGTCTCATGTAACCCAGGCTAGACTAGAATTTGATATATTATCAAGGATGACCTTGAACTTCTGGGTCTCCTGCCTCCAATCTCCCAAGCATTACAGGCTCCACAGGCTAGTTTGTGCTTCTTGTGGGGACTGAACACAGGGCACTTTACCAACCGTACTGCTTTCAGTTTGCAGTTTTGTGGTTCTCTTTTCTAGAAAACAAACATTTCAAAAGCTTTTTAAGTGTGTATGACATACTGGTTTTCAAAATTTGTCACTTAATTTGATCAGCAATTTGGGCCAGGTTTCCTACTTTCCACAACTGAAAACTGAGTTGGCATTTTATTTCATTTAAAAGATTTTTTTTTTTTTTACTTTTATTTTTCTGTGGATGAACATTGCTGCCTATTTTTCACCACATGCATACCTAGTGCAGAAGGTGGCCAGAAGAGTTTTAGATCCTTAGAGACTGGCATTACAGTTATGGGCCTTCTTGTGGGCACTGGGAATCAAAGCTAGTTCCTCAGTAAGAGCGACAGTCTGTGAGTGCTCCTAACAGAGCTGTCACTCCAGGTGGTATTTTTTTTTTTTTTTTTTTAAAAAACTTTATTTATTTATTTATTTGCCTTGTTGTCTGCCTAGAACTGGAACTACAGACAGTTGTTAGCTGCCATGTGGGTGCTGGGAATCGAACCCGGGTCCTCTGGAAGAGCAAACGGTGCTCTTAACCGCTGAGCCATCTCTCCAGCCCCTCCAGGTGGTATTTTAAAAGCTGCCCCTGGCCTATGGGAGAGACAGAACCTGAACACAGGTTTTATTTTATTTGTGTGTGTGTGTGTGTGTGTGTGTGTGTGTGTGTGTGTGCGCGCGCGCGCGCCAGCCCATACAGTTGCACACATACCACAAAGAGCATGTCAAGGTCAGAGACAACCTTCTCTCCTTCTACCATGTGGGTCCCAGAGATGGAAGTCGGGTTTTCAGCTGGGCAGCAGGTGCCCTTACCCACTAAGCCATCTCTATGGCTCCAGGCTTTTATTTTTGTAATGGGATTGTAAACTCAGGGCTTTGTGCATACAAGGCAGGTACGTAGTCTACCCTTGAGCTGTACCGGGAACACATATCCCCTCACCCTCGTGGTGCTGGGGATGGAGCCCAGGGTCTTGTACTTGCTTTGCTGGTACTCTACTTTTTGTCTGGGTTTCTTGGGACAGAGTCTTATGTAGCCAGTCTGGCTCCTGACCCTTCCTGCCTTTGCCTCCTACATGCTGGGATGGCAGATGTGAAAGGTGTGAACCCCAGTTTTTCTTCTTTTTTTTTTTTTTTCTTTTTGTTTGTTTTTGGTTTTCAAGACAGATTTTCTCTGTGTAGCCCTGTCACATCATGCAGTCCAGGCTAGGCCTCATACTGTGGTCCTTCTGTGTCAGTCTCCCTAGTAATGATTACTCAGGCTTCTTGATCCCTATCCACAATGTAGAACTGCTTATTTCTTGATATCTGGACACTACAGCCTCTGTCACCTTCTGCTTGGTTTGAATCATACACAGTCCCAGGCTGAGTCTTCCAGGGAGACTCGCCACCTCCCAGCTTCTGCAGCCCTGAGCCAGGACACCTGTCACCTGGCTTTCTCATCTTTCCTTCCTAGACTGCAGGGAACTTGAAACTATTCAGGACTGAGCAGGCCCTGTGACCCCTGACAGGGTTCAGTGGCTTAGTCCTCTGCCCTTGTTTAACCCGGTTCGCCCAGCCTCCTGGGAGAGGTGCCAGGGTAGACGAGAAAGGGACAATAAAGGTCAGAACGGAGGAGTGGAAGGTGACGTTGGGTGGCCAGTGACCTCCTAGTTACTGTGCATGGTCAAGATGTGGGAGAATTCAGATGGCCTTCCTAAAAGCATTTTATATTTAGGTATTTTGTTTGTTTCTTTTGTTTTGGGGGTGTCTTAGTTAAGAAGAAATGCCATGATTGGGCTGGAGAGATGGCTCAGAGGTTAAGAGCACTGGCTGTTCTTCCAGAGGACCCGGGTTCAATTCCTAGCAACCACATGGTGGCTCACAACAATCTGTAATGAGATCTGGTGCCCTTTTCTCTCCTGCAGGAATACACGCAGGCAGAACACTGTATATGTAATAAATAAATATTTTTAAAAAGAAATGCCATGATCATAGCAACTTTTTTGTTGTTGTTTTGCTTTGTTTTTTGTTTTTCAAGTTTCTCTGTGTGGCCCTGGCTGTCCTGGAACTCACTGTGTAGACCAGGATGTCCTCAAACTCAGAGATTACCTGCATCTGCCTCCTGAGTGCTGGCATTAAAGGCATGCACCACCACTGTCCAGCCTCAGGCAACTCTTATAAAGGAAAACACTTCATTGGGACTGGCTTATAGGTTCAGAGGTTTAGTCCAAGGCAGAAAGCATAGCAGCACACGGGCAGCCATGGTGCTGGAGAAGGAGCCGGGAATTCTACATCCAAGCTAGCATGCAGCCCTAAGAAAGAGTGACTCTGGGCCTGGCTTGTGGTTCTGAAACCTCAAAGCCCACACCTAGTGACACACTTCCTCCAACAAAGCGTCACCCACTCCCAACAGGGCCACATCCCCCAATAGTGCCAATCCCTATGGGCCTATGGGGACCATTTTCATTCAGATCACCACTGGTGGGGGTTGGTTTGTGTTCTTGCCACATTAGATCTTGCTGGCCTGGAATTTGCTATGTAGACTAGGCTGACCTTGAATTCACAGTGACCCACCTGCCTCTGTCTCTCAAGTTGTCTGGATTACAACGGAAGGAAAGGCAAAGAGGGCACTAGGTAGTAACTTTGGATAGTGGTTGCTTGTTGGAGACTAGGATTATATTTCTTTTTTAAGATGTATTTATTTATGATGTATACAGTGTACAGAAGAGGGTACCAGATGTCATTATAGATGGTTATGAGCCACCATGCGGTTGCTGGGAATTGAACTCAGGTCCTCTGGAAGAACAGTCAGTGCTCTTAACCTCTGAGCCATCTCTCCAGCCCCATATTTTTAATTTAATTAAAATTTTTAGATTTATTTATGTGTTTAAATGTTTTGCTCTTGTGCTTGAGGTCAGAAGAGGGTGAAGGATGACTCAGGATTGGATACAATTACAGGTAGTTGTGAGCTGCAGTGTGGGTGCTGGGAGTCAAACTCAGGTCCTCCACAAGGGTAACAAATGTTCTTAATCTCTAGGCCATCTCTCCAGCTATTATTTTTAATTGTGAGTGTGATGAAGGGTGGATATGTGTGCATGGGTGCAGAAACCCTCAGAGGACCAAAGGGACACTGGAGATGTTGGAGCTGGAATTACAGGTAGTTGTGAACTATCTGATGTGAGTATTGAGATCTGAATTCTTGTGTCCATGGTTAAGCAGCAAGTGCTTTTAACTGCTGAGCTACCATTCTTGGTTTAAATTAGTCTTTTTCTGTCACTGGATGTAGAAGGTAGAAAGTTGAGATCAAGGCCATGTTTCCACTGGCTGCATTCTTTTTTGTTGTTGTTGAGATGGGTCCTGGCTGTCTTAGAACTCCCTTTGTAGACCAGGCTGGCCTTGAACTCAGAACTCCACCTGCCTCTGCCTCCCCGAGTACTGGAACCAGCTCTGTAAGCTTTCCTTCCAATGGGGGAGGACAAGAAACAGCACCCTGTAGGGATAAGGCTACAAAGGCCAGTGCCTTAGGCGGGCAGGGAGAGCTGTGCAAGGAGGTGGTGTCTGAGCAGAGGCCCAGAGGGACCTATCTTTACTCTGTGACTCTTACACTTAGCTTGATACCCATGGACATTGGATGGACCAGAGGCAGGGATGGTCGGCTATGATGCCAGAGCAGATGCCAGAAGTAACTCTAAGCTCGAGGTGGCGGTGGCAGGATCAGTGTCTGGATTTGTCACTCGTGCCCTGATCAGCCCTTTGGATGTCATCAAGATCCGTTTCCAGGTACCTTTCCCCTCTTTTCAATGTAACGGGCTAGGGAACGAGCGGGGTTTAGTCCTTGCAAAGGCAGATCCTATAACTTGGAATTTTGTCAAAGTGAAGGATTTAATTTCCCTCAGTTTTCCCCTTGACACTTACCCCTCCCACACCGTCCTGACCTTTCACACTTTAACCCCTAGCTTCAGATTGAACGCCTGTGTCCAAGTGACCCCAACGCCAAATACCACGGAATCTTCCAGGCGATCAAGCAGATTCTGCAGGAGGAGGGCCCAGCAGCATTCTGGAAAGGACACATTCCAGCCCAGATTCTGTCCGTAGGCTATGGAGCAGTCCAAGTAGGTAGCAGGGAACCTGGTCAGGTCCCTGGGGTCACATTGCTCCATGGAGCAGCGAAAGGGTGAGACAGTTAAGGACACTGCCTTGGGTGGCAATCCCCACTCTTCGCAGTTGCCTTTATGAGAAACCTGCTCAACCATGTGTTAGCCGTCAGTTAGCCACACCTTACGCCTTCCCCCCCACATCCTGTCCCGTCCCAGGTAATACTGAGGAATACCCTTCCACATAGCCTCCTTTTTTCTTTGTTTTAATTTCTTCAGAGAAATAAACAAAGGGGAAGATGCACTTCTGCACTTTCCTGCCAAGGAGTCAAAGTCCAAGGACAGTTTTCAGGCCTCGTTTCTCTCATTACCTCGTGGCTCCCAGGTTCACAGGGGTGGGTGGGAGGGGTGGGGATGCTTTTGTTTGTTTTTCATTTAGTTTTGTTGGAGGCAAATTTACTCTGTTCTGAAACTGACTATGTAGACAAGGCTAGCCTAGAACTCACAGAGATCCTCCTGCTTCTGCCTCCCAAGTTCTGGGAGTGATTAATGGCATGCTGCACTAGGCCTGATTAGGGTCCAGGGATTCAGACTTAGGGTTAGGGTTACCTTTCCTAAGGCTGCAGGTACCTTTCCCTATTGATGCATACATTTTTTTTTAAAAAACTTTATTTATTTATTTGCCTTGGTGTTTGCCTGGAACTGGAACTACAGACAGTTGTTAGCTGCCATGTGGGTGCTGGGAATCGAACCCGGGTCCTCTGGAAGAGTAGCCGGTGCTCTTAACCTCTGAGCCATCTCTCCAGCCCCTGATGCATACATTTTTGTTAATAGCACCTTTACCAGGGTGCTTCACTTGTGTCTCACTGGTACATAAGAGAAGTGTACAGAAGGTACCATTGGGATCGCCAACAGCTGCCAGGACCTCAGGACTGCCCGGGATGGCGGAGAGACACACACACTCACTACCAGATGCCACATGAGAGTTTATTTCAGAGAGTTGCTGAGAGGCAAGTACCCAGAGAAGAGCTAGACAGAGAAGAGAGAGGAGAGAAAGGGGGCTGTCACATGGTCTTTCTTTTTAAGAGAAGGGGTGGACATGAATCCACATAGCCACGCCTAGGGGCGTGCCCTCTGCTGGCTTTACCTCATGTCCCTTACATGCCAGGAATTCTTATTTTACCCAGTGCCATGTTGGTTCCTGGTGTGCCAGGAATCCTTCCAGTGAGGATTGACACACAGACTTCTCACTTCTCACCGTTCCTTGTTTTAGCTGGGCACTAGTGATGTCATAGTGTACATGGTAAGTTTTGGCAGGAGTGACAGTGCCTCATCCCTGTAGAATGCAAACTCTGGGCCCTTCCCCTCAGTCGCCCTGTGAGGTAGATTCTATTGTCTTTCTGATTCTTCAGAAGAGAAAGCTATGGCTGAGAATGCCTGTGTGGTGGTCAGTCAGCTAAGTTCATTCATGTCAGAGGGGCAGCCAGTGCAGTGGAGGAACATGGAGCATCACCTTAGCAGGTTTATGTGTGAGACGTCCTGCCTTTGATCCCCACAAAGCACACATAGATAAATGAATGAATAAATTACCGGAGAAAGTGGCAGGCCAGGATCATCCTCCTGTCACCAGTGTCAGAGAGCTCCCTGCCTGCTCTGCTGACCCTCTCCCACGCTTTGTTCAAGTGCAGTACTTACCAAGTGGTCATGTCTGTGTTAATTCATGGTCTTATCGGATATGCAACTAGACAGGGCAGCAACATGGTGGTCTCGAGAAGTCTGCCTGGCTGGAGTCGATGGGGGAAGGCTGTGGGTATGAGGGAACGTACTGTGAACAGACATGAATGATTCAGCTGTGGTGTGGGGTCCCCTGCCATAAATCACATAATGCCTAGCTTTTCCTTGGTTTCTGCATCTTCTGAGCCTGGCTTGACACATACCTGTAATCCCAGCATTTGGGGACTGAGGCAGAAAGAACATCCTAAATTCAAGGCCGCCATGCTCCATGTAACAAGTTCTAGGCTAGCCAGGCCTCCATAGTGATGCACCAACTCAGAAAGTAATAATACTAATAACAAAACAAAACAGTTCTGTTCCTTTTTCTGTGTGTTTGTGTGTGCATTTGTCCATCTGTGTTTGTGTCTGTATACATGTGTTGCATGTGAAGGCCAAAGATGTGGCTTACCCCTTCACTCTCCACTGTGTTTTTTGAGATGGGGTCTCTCCCTAACCCTGGAGCTCACTAACATGGTTAGACTGACAGAGCAGCCAGCAAGCCTTGTGGGTCATTTTGTCTTTGTCCCTGCAAACCCCCAGGCCCAGGGATTACAGGCATGTACTGTTGCACTCTGCTTTTTATGTGGGTGTTGGAGCTCAATTTCAGGTCCTATGCTTGTACGAAAACACTTTCCCAACTTAGCTATTCTCTAGGACATATTTTTTAAGGTGATGTAGGAGATGGGACCCACCGCCTTGGGTTAGGCAAGTGATCTCCTTAGCCTGCTTCACATCCTTTCTTTTTTTAAAAGATTTTTAAGTTATGTGTATTTGCACATGAGTGTCGGTACCAAGAGAGGCATCAAAGCTACAGGCAGTGGTGAGCTGCCGGAAGTGGAGACTAGGAACAGAATTTTGCAAGAGCACAGCTGCTTTTAAGTACTGAGCCATCTTTCCAGGCCCCTTTCTTAACTTTTTGGACGCTTGACTTGACTCAAGTGGACAGGAAATGACATCTAGATTATTTTCTTTCTTCTCTGTCCGCTCGGGTGGGTAAGGTAACCGAGGACCCAGAATGACATGTGTCTTGTTCTAGAAAACCATTTTCTCAGCCTGTCTCAGTGGCTTTTCGCTTGCTTTTGCAGTTTTTGTCATTTGAAGAGCTGACTGAGCTGCTTTACAGAGCCAACTTGTATGAAACCCACAAATTCTCAGCACACTTTATATGTGGCGGCCTGTCTGCTGGTATAGCCACCCTAGCCGTGCACCCTGTGGATGTCCTGCGCACCAGACTCGCAGCTCAGGGGGAGCCCAAGGTGAGCAATCAGGGACAGACAAGGGGAGTCTGGAGGAGGTGGCAGCACGGGAGTTGGGGCTCTTGTCCCTTCAGGGAGCAAGTCTGGGGCACCTGTCATCAGCACAGCAGCCAGTTTGTAAGGCTTGTAAGTAATCTGTGCTCTGCCAGGTGTTTTCTGTCCATTTCTCCCAGTAGCTCATGGAGACTGAGCCCACAGGGGCAAAATAGAACAAGCGGGCCAGATGAAGGCACCTGGGGACTTGGCACTCAGGAGCTTTTGGCCATAATCTCCTGAGGGTTTCCTCAAGGAATCCGTTGATGGAAATGGCGTCGGTGAGTTAGTGAGTCTTAAGGAAGGACTTGGTGTAAGTAGGGGACCAAGCCTTAGTCTCAGTGCAGTGGTAAAATCCTCTGACAAAGGCAGCCTATGGGGAAAAGGGCTTATTGTGGCCACAGTTCCAGGGGGCTGTCCATCGGTGGAGACCAGGAGCCTGAAGCAGCTGCTCACATTGCTCCTGCACACGGCTGCCTTTCCCCTTGTACAGTCCAGACCTAAGCCCACGGATGCGATTTTAGTGTGGGTCTTTCCACCTCAACTAACCCGGTGATTGTGTGTCATCCTCTTTTAAACTGTGGCTGCCCTTTTATCCACCACTGTTCTAATCAGCAGCTGCATCTTCGCAGGTACCAGCCTCGCTTTGGCTGCGAGGGTGGTAGCCGAGCAGATTCTGTTCCCTCAGGCACTGGCTCTTTCAAAGCTACAGTGGGAACTTATTTAAATCTCTGTCCCTCTAAAGAACTCAAGACTCAACGGTTGAGGTGGAATTCTGTTCCTCAGAGAGGCTGAATAGCAAGTCTCCTCTCCTTGCTCGAATCTCCCTGGAAAATCCTCATACTTCTTCTCGGCCCCCACTTAGCCCTTCACCGCCGGGCCCCTCCCCACCACTTCCCGGCAGCTACTTGCTGACCCAGCCTCCTGACCGCAGGTGAATTTTATTTAATCAAACAAAGTAACACATTTTTGCGTCATTAAACAAATGTTTCAGAGCATAAACAAAAGTAACATACCTTAAAATAGTCTTCTATAATAATCGGGCCTCACAGGCATGCCCAGGCATGTGTCCCGGGTGATCCTAGATCCTGCCAAATTGGTGAGCAGTATTAACCTCGAATCCTGAACCTGCCCTCCTGACCCAGTCTGCTTCTGGGATGCATTTAAGGGTCACATCATTAGAGGCCAGAGAGATCCTCAGAGGTCAAGAGCACTCGAAGAGGACCCACGTTTGGTTCCTAGCACCCACATCTTTAACTCCACAACTGCCTTCAACTCCAGTTCTAGGGAGTCTGTCACCCTCGTCTGGCCTCTGTGGGCATCAGGCAGGCATGCGGTCCACATACATATATGCAGACAAACATTCATACACACATAAAACTTTTTTAAGCAACAGAAAAAAAATTCTGCTTAAAAAAATAGGTAGGGGGCTGGAAAGATGGCTCAGAGGTTAAAAGCACTGATTGTTCTTCCAGAGATCCTGAGTTCAATTCTCAGCAACCACATGGTGGCTCACAACCATCTATGATGACATCTGGTACCCCCTTCTGTATACTGTACACATAATAAATAAATAAATCTTTAAAAAAAACAAAAAACAAAAAACAGGTAGGCTCAAGGCCTAAGCCTGTAATCTTAGTTTGGGGGAAGTGGAGACAGGAGGATTCATGGGAGTTCAGGGACAGCCTGGACGACAGAGTGAGATCCTGTCTCAAAAAACAAACAAAAACCCGAAAACCACATACCTACAAACACATACACGCTAGCAACCTCAAAACACCGCCACAAAAGAGCCCACATGAGCAATGACACACACAGCAGCAGCAGTGGCCACACATGTTGCAAGAGTCTTAGTACGTGCAGGCTAAAATGAGAAGGTTGACTAAGTCAGGGGTCTGAGACCACCTGAGCAATGTAGTGAAACTGTGTCTCAAAAATAGAATGGGAGCTGGCAGGATGGCTTGGTGAGTAGAGACAGTTGCTGACACCCTAATGGCCTGAGTTTGATCTCTGGGACCCACATCTTAAGAGACAACCAACTCCCAAATTTTGTCCTGTGACCACCACATGTGCTCAAAGCATGCACAACCCACCATACACACAGAAAAAATAAACATAGTAGCTGGAGAGATTGTTCGTTCAGTGGTTAGAGCAGCTGGCTGCCCAGCCAGGCTCGATTCCCAGCACCCACACGGGATCTCATAAGCATCTGGAACTCTAGTCCCTGGAGATCCAAAGCTGCTTTTTGCCCTCTACTGGTACTGCACGTGAGACATGTACAAACATGCCTACAGGCAAGACACTTGTCGACAGACTGTAATGAAACACCTCGGCCAAAAGCTGGTTGGGGAGGAAAGGGTTCATTTGGCTCACACTTCCACATCACTGTTTATCACTGAAGGAAATCGGGACAGGAACTCAAACACAGCAGGAGCTGATCAGAGCCCATGGAGGAGGGGTGATGCTTACTGGCTTGTTCATCCTGCTTCCTTACAGAACCCAGGCCCACCCACAGTGGCTTGGCCCCTCCCTCATCAGTCACTAATTAAGACAATATCTTACATCTGGATCTCATGGAGGCATTTTCTCAGTGAAGCCCCTCCTCTCAGATGGCTATAGTTTGTGTATAGACACAAGACTAGCCAGCATAATGTCCATACACAGAGGGTTAAAATGTAAACATTCCTTCAGAAATACGTGTGTGTGTGTGTGTGTGTGTGTGTGTGTGTGTGTCTCCATCCTCATGGCCACATTGGTTGGGACAGGATGTTTTGTAGGAATGTGTAGGTTTTGGTTTTGCTTGGCCTTTGTGTTCCTCAGGGTGGGGACCCTGGTTGGAAAACATTCTGATGATACTTTGGTTGCAAAGCGCAAAGTCCCATAGGAATAGTCTGAAACACAAGAATGGGGCAGAAAAGGCAAATGTGTGTGATAACTCATTGGGAAATGAGTTGGGGTGACTGCCCTGGTGGAGAAACGGGATGAAGGCTGAGTCAGGCTCAGTCAGCAGTGTGGCGGCTCCTGGGCTAGAGGGATCATGATAGCCCAGCTTTCCTGGACCACTCACTCCTGTTACATGCCAGCCTCTGGTGAGGGAAGGAAGAGGTGGCAACGGTATTGAGGAGAGAGATCGGTTTTTCCTCTGCTGACTAGGGCAGGAGTGTATTGTTCTGGGCTAACCTGCTGTGGGCGCAGAGAAACAGTCACTCACTCACAGCCCCAAGCTGAAGCTAAGCTGTTTACCTCACAGAGCTGTGACTGCAGGATTGTCACACAGGCCTGGTGAGAACTGGAACCTGCTCACAGAGTGACTGAGGCTAGCCTGTGGGGCGATTTCTATTGTACTTTACCCTCCCCACCTTCCGGGGAAGGAACCTTGGAATGAATCCTCAACTCTCTGTGCTGTAGGTGGTGATTTCCTGTGTTCCCCTGTGGCCTCCAGAGTTTAGGTGGCTCCTTTTTAGTCCACAGGATGCTGAAATCTTTGGATACTTACTTTTTAAAAAATATTTATTTATTTATTATATATACAGTGTACAGAAGAGGGTACCAGATCTCATTATAGATGGTTGTGTGCCACTATGTGGTTTCTGGGAATTGAACTCAGGACCTCTGGAAGAACAGTCTTAGTTTTTTGGTTTTTTTTTTTAAACTTTATTTATTTATTTGCCTTGGTGTTTTTGCCTGGAACTGGAACTACAGACAGTTGTTAGCTGCCATGTGGGTGCTGGGAATCGAACCCGGGTCCTCCGGAAGAGCAGACGGTGCTCTTAACCGCTGAGCCATCTCTCCAGCCCCCAGTCAGTGTTCTTAACCTCTGAGCCATCTCTCCAGCCCTGGACACTTTTAAAGATTTATTTTATGTGTATGGGTGTTTTGCCTGTATGTATGTCTGTGTATTAAGAGTACATAGGATCCTCTGGAAGGCTGTCTTATGGGTGCTGGGAACTGAACCTGGATCCTCTGCAAGAACAGAAAGTACTCTTATTTGCTAACACAAGTCTCTAGTCCTGGGGCACATTCATTTATACATTCAGGAAGAAATAAAAATCATGGACATTTCTGGGAAGTAAGTTGTCAGAAAGCCACACCCTTTTATCTTGTTTTGGAGACAAAGTCTTCCTCTGTTGCTCGGGATTTTTTGTTTGTCTTTTTTTAGATTTATTATATACACAACATTCTGCTCCATTATGTCTGTGTGCCAGAAGAGGGCACCAGATCTCCAGATAAATAGTTGTGAGCCACCATGTGGTTGCCAGGAATTGAACTCAAGCTTGTTTGTTGGTTTTCTTTGATTGTTTGTTTGTTTGTTTTCTGAGACAAGGTCGTGTTATACAGCCCAGGCTGTCCTTAAAAATCACAGAGATCTGCCTGTCTTTTCATCAGCTATGCCCAGCTGTCCTTTTTTTTTTTTTTTTTAAAGATTTATTTTTATGTGTACAGGTGTTTTGCCTACATTTATGTCTATGCACTGTATAAATGCAGTGTTCACGGAGGCCAGAAGAAGGTCTTGGATACCCTGGAACTGAAGTTACAGATAGTTGTTAGCTACTGTGGGGTTGCTGGGAACCAAACCCTCTGGAAGGGCAGCCAGTGCTCTTAACCTCTGAGCCATCTCTCCAGTCCTGTTCTGAAGCTCTGGATCTTCCTGCCTCCATCTAAGTACTTAGACTATGGTGTGTGCCACTACCCCCAGCCCACATTAGACTATGGTGTGTGCCACTACCCCCAGCCCACATTAGACTATGGTGTGTGGCCCCCCCAGTCCCCATTAGACTATGGTGTGTGCCGCCACACCCAGCCCCCACTTACCTTTATCCTTAGTTTTCCTAGACTGAAGAGGAAAAGTTACACTCCTGGCATCTGGGATTTAGATGAGAAGAAAAAAAATGCATTTGGGCTGTTCTTGGGCTGAAACCACCTCACACAGCTCACTCACACTGTGCATGTATGTGTGCAGATCTATAACAACCTACGAGAGGCCGTGTCAACCATGTATAGGACTGAAGGCCCCTTGGTCTTCTACAAAGGCTTGGCTCCCACGGTGATCGCCATCTTCCCTTACGCGGGCCTGCAGTTCTCCTGCTACCAGTCCCTGAAGCATGCCTACGACTGGGTCATACCACCCGATGGGAAGCAGACAGGTGAGATCCCCAGCCTGGCCTGGGCCACAGCTCCTGTGAGCCTAGAAGAGTGCTGTTCCTGTCTGGAGGACCTGCTGTATGGTCTAGCCAGCAAGACAGGCAAACCTTGCACTTTAGAGGGCCCTTCTTTCCTTCCGGCCCTTACACACTCACCCCTGTACTTCTGGGAGCAAGTGTATATCCAGGGAACAGTTCTTTCTGGTTTTCTGTTTATTTGTTTGTTAGAAGCCCAACTATCATATTGCATTTATTTGTTTGTTTGTTTTGTTTTTGTGGTTTCCATTATTTGACGGGAGGGGAATGTACCGATTCCATTCCCATTTTAGGACTCACAGAATGAAGGCACAGGGGAAGGACCCTGAGATCCTGCCGGCTAATGAGACTGTTGTCATTCTAGCTTTAGTCAATGGCCGTGTCTGCCTCTGGCCGTGGGAAGCCTTTAGAGAAGCAAGATTGCTTGTGGTGTTCGGGTGTGTGGTGGATATTATGACTGGCTTTTTTTTGGGGGGGGGGAGTTAGTTTCTTTTTATTTATTTATTTATTTTGGGAGTTAGTTTCTTAAGACAGGGTTTCTCTCTATAATGAACATCCCTAACTGTCGTAGAACTTGCTCTGTAGACCAGGCTGGCCTTGAACTCAGAGATCCACTTGCTTCTGCCTCTGGAGTGCTGGGATTAAAGGCATGCACCACCACTGCCCACTTCTGATATTTTTATTATTAAAGATTTCTTTATTTACTGTGTACACACTGATCTGCAGGTCAGAAGAGGGCATCAGATCTCATTATAGATGGTTGTGAGCTACCATGTGGTTGCTGGGAACTGAACTCAGGTCCTCTGGAAGAGCAGCCAGTGCTCTTAACCACTGAGCCATCTCTTCAGTCCTACTTCATATTTTTTTTAAGATTTATTTTTAAATTCTTAATTATTTAATGTATATCTGTATAGCATGTGTATGCCTAGTGCCCTTGGAAAGGAGAAGAGGTCACTGGATCCCCTGAAACTGCAGTTAGTGGCAGTTGTGACCCGCCATGAGGTGCTGGGAGTGCCGTCCGTCCGGATCTCTGGAAAAGCAGCTAATACTCCTAACTTCTGAGCCATCTCTCCAGCTCTGGATTATTATTTGTGTGTAGGGTACATAAGGAGGCCAAAAGATTCCCTGGGGTTGTAGTCCCAAGCAATTCTGAGTTGCCTGATGTGAATGCTGGGAACAGAACTTGGTTTTTCTGGAAGAACAGCAAGTGTTATAAATTACTGAGGGGTGGGGGGCTGTGGGGGGCAGGAGTGGGGGAGGGCTAATGCCTTTAGTGCTCAAGCAAACCACCAATGCACTTAAAACAAAAATAAATAAATCACTTAAAAAAGATAAAATAGGGGCTGGAGAGATGGCTCAGCGGTTAAGAGCACCATCTGCTCTTCCAGAGGTCCCGGGTTCGATTCCCAGCACCCACATGGCAGCTAACAACTGTCTGTAGTTCCAGTTCCAGGCAAACACCAAGGCAAATAAATAAAGTTTTTTTTTTAAAAAAAAAGATAAAATAAAAATAAAACAAAAACACAGTGAACCCTCTCTGGTCCTCTCTTGCCATGTTATCTACCTTCAATTGCGTTTTTTATCCTTCTCTTCAAAATGTTGTCTCTCGTTCAGGGAACCTTAAGAACCTGCTTTGTGGCTGTGGATCTGGAGTCATCAGCAAGACCCTTACGTATCCCCTGGACCTCTTCAAGAAGCGCCTGCAGGTGGGGGGGTTTGAGCATGCCCGATCCGCCTTTGGCCAGGTAAGCCATCCTGTGCTGTGCGCTCAGATCCTTGCACTCGCTGGACAGTGAAGTGGCTCCTTCCCCGCTTTCTCTTCTGTAGCATTTTTAGCAGAATTAATTTACTTTTGTATAAAAACTCTTGGTGGTGGCACAGTTGGAGCCCGGGTCCTCTGAACAGAGAGACTGTGCTGTGGGTTTTCACAAGATGGTCAGTGAATTCCGGATAAGGAGATATAGTGAACAGAGTCTCTTTCCAGGGATCAGGGGTCAGGTAGCTGTAGGTCTTGGAGATGACATTAAAGGTGGCCTTGGCAAAGTTGCCCAACTGCTGGCTGATGTGTAGCGGTCACTAGTCCAGCCAGCAGCAGCAGCCACTTGGGCAGAGACTATGCAGGAATGAGACACCAACACAGAGCCACAGCAGCCTGTCACCTTGCACAGAACAGTCTTGTTCCCCAGCAGCTTCTGCACAGGGACAATGGAAAGCTTGGCCAAGATGATGGCCCTTTGGATGGCAGTGGCTACTTCCTTGGAGCACCTAACACCAAGCCCAATATGGCTATCATAGTCCCTAATAGCACCAAAGGCCAACGCGCATCTGCTTCTGCACTGGCATGATCTTTAGAACCTCATCCTTTAGGGATGCAGCCAGGAAAAAGTCAGTCAGTAATGTCAGACTCTGTAATGGGCAGGGAGAACAGGTAGGTCTCCTCCGGGGACTTGAGGATCGTGCCCTTGACCAGGTTGCCCAGCTTGGTCATGGGGATCCATTCGGTCCTTGGCTTTGGCTTTACCTCCACCAGCTCCACGGCCTGGAGCACAGCGCTCCTAATCCTGCACCCCCTCCCCCAGCTGCATCAGTATCACCCACCAAGTGGTGTTTTCCTGAAAAAGAAGTAGTTTTATTTCTTTGCATAAAGACAGGTGTATATTTTCACAAAAATAAGATTCTACAATGCAGGTTTTATAACTGTTTAGATGAGCAATGTGCAGAGCCTAGGCCAGCCAGAGGCTATCTTCCTAATGGAAACTGGCTGGAGGAAGGGGCTTTCGCAGAGGACACTGGGAGCCTAATGTCTTGAATACAACTTGGGACTTGTCCTTCTGCCTCAGGTGTTTTTGGATCTTTGGCAGGGGAGCACTGCACGTGGTAGGGAGGAGATTCTTAGGGACACAGGACAAACTGACAGTGTTTGTGGTGTCACCTGAAGGCAGGGAGGCCAGGCTGGAGGTGGGCAGTAGTTGCGGGGAGACCTAGTAAAGGCCAGATTCCTACCTGCTGCCCAAGGGGAACCAGGTAATGAGGTGAAGACTCCAAGACAGTCCAGAGCTGTCATGACAGAACCGGAGCCAGAGGCACGCACCCCTCACCAGGAAGGAACGAACCCTCTTCGGCTCAGTTAAGGCCAGCAGCCCACACACCCAAGAATGAAGAATTTCGCTCCCCCATTCATCCAGGGAGCAGCTCCTGGAAGCTGTCTTGCGCCAGGTGAACTCCTGTTGTGATCACTGGTTCCCTCCTCAGCCTACACCTTCCTCTCCTCAGGTGCGGAGCTACAGGGGCCTCCTGGACCTCACCAACCAGGTGCTGCAAGACGAAGGCACCCGGGGCTTCTTCAAGGGCCTGTCCCCCAGCCTGCTGAAGGCTGCCCTCTCTACAGGCTTCATGTTCTTCTGGTACGAGCTCTTCTGTAACCTCTTCAGCTGCATAAGGAGGGAAGACAGATAGCTGTGAGGGTGGAGGGGCCTCCCCCAACAAGACTCGTTCTGAGCTCAGACTAAACCATGGTTGCTGCCTGGTTGGCCGCCTAGTCCTGAGCATGAAGAATCATCCACAGCCCTTAGCAGAAGGCAATGGCCTTTTCCGAAAAGAACACGGAGAAGGGAGCCCTTGGGCTATAGAAACAAGGCCGCTAAGAAGGAGTCTGGCATTGTTCCTCCTCTGTCCAGCCCAAAAGGGTCAGCCACCTGATTCCAAAGGGAATCTGCTTGTTTTGGGGAGAGCGTGGCTTGAATGCAGGGGGATAGGAGGGGGCTCTCTGCAGCATTCTAGCCCCACACTTGTCTGTTTCTCCTGTCCACTTATTTAATAGACATTAAAGCAAAAGGCACATTCCCTATGTCAGCTCTTGCTGCTCTCACGAGCCACATCCCAGCTGAGGGAGGATGATGGGAGGGGCTTCTCCGGTGTCCCTACAGATGCAGCCATGAGGCAGCCATGCTCTTCAACTTAAGAGGGGAACCCTATCACTTGGTTACCTTGTGGCTGTGAGGTTCCAGGGCTGAACTGGAAGGACACCTGGACAGAACCAGCTTCTAGATGGATGTGCTGAGCGATGGGAGTGGGCAAGTGCTGGCCCTAACCTCATTTGTCAGTGGCTCCCCTTCACCAGGTGCTGGGTTAGCTCTGCTGGAGTGAGAGCTCTCGACCAGGTGGGAGCTTTAGCTTACGGTGTTGCTCAGCATGGATGCTGCATGTGTGTGTTCTGTGATCCCAGAAGGGCCTCAGCCACAAAGCAGTCCAGTGATGGGGTTGGCCAACAGCCTGGTGCCTGTTAGTAGAACCAAGGATCCAGACAAATGTTTGTAGATGAAGAGGAAGGACGTGTCAGGGGCACAAGAGAATAAATACTCGACCACCGTCTTTTCCGTGCTCCAATATTGCACAAATTCAATTTGGTATTTTAATAAAAACCTGGAGCCAGATATTAGGGAAAAGCTGAACTATCAGAGAGATACAGAAACAAACCAAACCACAGCCACTTACCCAGCCAACTCCTCAGGCCTATCTCCCCAATCTTCTGACTCCAAACCTCTCCTCAGCCAACACGGGAAGTGGCAAGGGAAGCTGAACCCCTCCCTTCTCTTCCTCTGCCCAGCTATCTTACTTCCTGGTTCAACTTTCCTAGAGCTAGGATTACAGGTGTGTGCCACCACTGCCTGCTCTGATGTGCCTGAATTCACAGAGATCTAGATTGATCTCAGCCTTAGGAGTGATGGGATTAAAGGTGTGGGTCACCACTCCCTGACCATGGCTTGGCTCTGTGGGTGGCTCTGTCTTCTGATGTTCCAGACTTTTTATTAAATATATATCACCACATTCCTGCCTGGCTGTGAATCTGGCAGAGGGAAGTGAGGAGAAATTCCTTGCCTCTGGGATTCTGGCACCTGTAATAACTTGGATTGTAATGCCTGCTGGGAATAGCCTTTTCATGGAAGCTGGGACTTTGCCCTGTGTCAGCCACACTCTGCTCCCCATTGTACCCCTGCCCTAGTGACTGAACCTTCTCTGATTTTGGTTCCAGATTCTGGAGGTCCAGGCCGCTCTTTGGAGGGCTTCTGATATGGGTGGGTGCTTGGCTTGGGGCTGCAGAAGTGTTGTGTGATCCTCTTCCTGGAGATATCTGAACAAACATCTACTTCAGAGAAGGAATAGAGGACAGGCCAAAAAGCTGGCTGGGGAGGAAAGGGTTTATTTGGCTCACACTTTCACATTGCTGTGCATCATTGAAGGAAGTCAGGACAGAAGGTCAAACAGAACAGGATCCTGGAGACAGGAGCTGATGCAGTGGCCATGGAGGGGTGTCTTGCTCCTCATGGCTTGCTCAGCAGCTTATAGAACCCAGAAGCACCATCCAAGGGTTAGCATCACAAACAATCACTAATTAAGAAAATGCTGGAGAGATGGCTCAGCGATTAAGAGCACTGACTGCTCTTCCAGAGGACCGGGGTTCGATTCCCAGCACCCACATGGCAGCTCACAGCTGTCTGTAGTTCCAGTTTCAGGCAAACACCAAGGCAAATAAATAAAAAGTTTTAAAAAAAATGCTCTCCAAGGTTGCCCACAGCCAGGTCCTATGAAGACATTTTCTTAACCGAGGTTCCCATTTCTCACATAACTTCGGTTTGGGTCAAGTTGCTGTAAAATTATTTAGTTGAAGAGTTGGCTCAGGGGTTAAGGACACTGGCTTCTCTTGCAGAGGATCCAGGTTCAGTTCCCAGTACCCACATGGAAGCTCACATCTGTCTGCGATGCAGCCCAAAGTGATTGGACACCCTCATATAAACATAAATGTAGGCAAAACACCAATGCACATAAAATATAAATAATTAAAAAAAACACTATCCAGCACACTACCAAAGTCCAACTTGGTGAACCAGTGGGGTTGATTGCCTGCCGGCAGTCCCACAGATTGAAGAGTCTGCCAGTCAGTTCAATGATCGAGCCTCAAGTCAACTTGACTGATCTTGAGAGTTTGCCGGGCAGTCCAGCTCCTTGCTGCTGCTGTGCTGACCGTAGCTTTATTCAGGAAGCTTGGCTTGAAAGCACCTTAGCAGTCCTCATTGCTTATATACCCTTAGTAGGGAGGGGCTTCCAGGAGCCTCTGAGGTTTCCCCTGCCCCCTGGTTTTTCGAGGCAGGATTTGTTTCTCCTCTTAGATGCCCCTCTTAACCTAGAGGCTTTATAAGTCGGCTGTTTCAGTTTGCTTTTTCATGAAATAAATTCCACGCTCCTTCCCTTCAGAGTTTCTTTTGCTGCCACAAAGGAAAGTTCTCTTTTGTACCTATTACCATGGGTGTTGTGACAACTCTTAAGACAGGCACGGAGCTTTGGCTCCTGGTCTCCTGTAAGCCTGTGGGGTGGGGAGGTCACAGTAATGCTCCCCGATTCCTTCCAGGAAAGACCAGGGCACTTTCTCTCGGACTGCCCCTTTGATTTAAAACTTGTTTTGCCCGAGTGGCAGAAGAGGGACATGCCAGGGTGTGCCCCAGCCCTTAGAAGCCCTCTGCTTTAACCAGTCGAACCCAGAGGATGGTGCCCAGCAGTCTGCGATTGACCCGCCCCTCCTCCCGGGCAGGCCACGCCTTCCCGAGACTCCTCCCACGCCGCACGGCCGGGGAGTCTCCGACCCAGTTCACCTGAGCCCCGCGAGGGACATGGTGACCCTGGCGGGGGGTGCAAGAGCCTGGCAAGAGCACGGGCTCCATGTAAAACGGAGAGCAAGTCGGGCCGAGCGTTCGAGGGCCTCTGCGGTCAGAAGCAAGGCGGAGGTGTGCCTGGTGAGGAGGGGACCGGGGCCGGTGAGCGCTCAGCGCGGCGGTGGCGGTGTCGCAGACATCGGGTGCGAATCTGTCTCCGCGCCAAGCGGGGGAGCCGCCCGGGGAGGCGGCGGGGTGCGGAGGCGAGGGCGGGCGGTAGCCGGCAGGCAGCGCTAGCGAGCAGCCCAATGCCAGATGAGCTCAGCTTCCGCGCGGTACCAAGCCGGGCGCGCGCGGCGCAGCCCCGGAGACGCGAGCGCCCTCCCACGCAGGCTAGTCGGAGCCCAACGGCTCCAGGGGTGGGTTTTGTAGGCTGAGAAGGATTGGCAGGCAGACGCTGGGGAGAAGGCTGGAAACCCTGCTGGTATTAGGATCCGGGGCTTGGACAGCGCGGGCAAAGGAACTGAGGCCGAGTTCTCCATGCTGGATAATTTACCTCTCCACAATCCAGTTCATTATATGCTCCCCTAAATTTACTCTGATACTGACTGATAACCTAGATCCTGCCGCGACCGTAGGTGAATTCCCGCTTTATTCCTCATGTGTGATCGCAGAAGCCTGAGTTTCCTTAAGCTGAGCTGCAGGTACCTACTTGATGCCCAAGTCTCCAGCAGAAGCCAAGTTGGGTGGGCTCTCAACCAACCACTGAAGGCGACAGAAAGTCCAGTTACACCTGTCGCAAGCCCTAGCCTACCCCACCCAGTGCTTACAGGACTGGAATCCGGAGCTCCGCGAGTCCCACCTGAAGCCTTCCTCTTCGCTCTTTGCTTTTTCTCAGGTGCTGCCATTAGTTTCAGGCCAGTGAAAAGTTGCTGGGGCTAGACCGTCATGGGAGAGGCCAGTAGAGATGAGTATAAAATCCAGTCTTTTGATGCAGAAACACAGCAGCTGCTGAAGACAGCGCTCAAAGGTGAGCCGACCAGCCCTCCTTCTATCTGGGCTGGAGCTGCAGAGGGGCTGAGTCCTAGTCAGGCAATGCCCAGCCTCCCTGTGGCTCCCTGAGAGGAGGTCACACCCTAACTCTTGAACTGGAAGACAAGCTACATGTTGGCCATTATTTTTGAGAATGAATCAGAGTCCTCTCTAAGATCATAAATCTTCTAAGTGCCCGTGAAAGAGAACACAGTCTTCCCTTTGAAAGCTTTTTGCATTCGGTGCAGTCAGCTCCCTTAGATGTTCAGAGCTGCCTGGCTGGGCACAGAGGTTAGAGAATCAGCTTGCTGGAAGAGTTATGAATTGCCTGGCCCCGTGCCCTTCCATTGTAACACTCAGGTTAGAAGTTTGACTTCACAGTTAGCAATGGCTGTCATGTGGCAGCTAAACCCATTGTGGAAGTCTCTATACAGAGTTCATGTCTGTGGCCCTGAGTTCTGAGAACATTGGATGGAGCCATGTTGACGGCACAACTGTAATCCAAGCAGATTACAGAGGCAGTAGGATTAGCACAAATTTAAGGCCAACCTGCTCTACTTATCGAGTGCCTGGGGGAGGGGAAATGGCCCAGCAGTTTAGAACACTGGTTACAAACCAGGCATGGTGCTCTCCTCTTATCCCAGCACCCGAGAGGCAGAGGCAGAAGGATCTCTGTGAGTCTCTGTCTGGTGTGGCCAGCTACATTGTGAACTCCAGGATAGTCAAGGCCATAGCCAGTCACACACCAAAACAAAAACCCAAAAACCTCAGAACATAAAGAGTTCTTGCCAAGGTCCCAGAGTGGCTCACAATCATTGGTAACTGAGTTCCTGGGATCTGATGCCTTCTAACCTGGTACCAGGCTAACACGTGCTGTGTGCATACATGCATACAAACAAAATATTCATACATATAAAATGAGTGAGCCTAAAAAAACAAAATTACGTGGTGAGCTACAGGCCAGCTAGTGCTATTAAATAGCAAAATTAGACTATTTCAAAAGACCAAAAAAAAAAAAAATTATGGAAGTCTTGGCATTCAGTATATGTGCTTCAATCTACTGCCAAGAAAATAAAACATGTATCCCAAGAAACTACATTTGTACTTTGGTCTCTTCCAGCCTCATAATCATTTATTATTATTATTATTAATTAATGTATCCGGCACAGGAGCTCTCAATATAACGCTGACTGGCCTTCAGCTTCCTGTGTAGACTAAGCTGGCCTCAAACTGAGGTCGGCATGCCTCTGCCTCCTCAGTGCCAGACACCTGGCAGTATACAATTTAATTTTTAAAAAATTTAATTGGGGCTGGAGAGATGGCTCAGTGGTTAAGAGCACTGAGTGTTCTTCCAGAGGACCGGGGTTCAATTCCCAGCACCCACATGGCAGCTGACAGCTGTCTGTAGTTCCAGTTCCCAGTTCCAGGCAAACACCAAGGCAAATAAATAAAAGTTCAAAAAAAATTTAGTTTACTTACATGTGCACCTACTTATCTGGGTGTGCATGCAACATGCTTTTGCGATGCCTGTGAAGGTTAAAGAGAGTGTCAGATCCTGGGGAACTAGAGTTATAGGCAGCTATGAACAGCCAGGTGTGGGAGCTGGGAATCTAACCTGGATCCTTTGCAAAAGAAAGCTCTCTTAACTACTAAGACATGGCTTCAACTCTCATTTCCTGATTGGGCAACCAGGGTTCTGACAGTGAGAGCCACCCAGGCATGGCTACAATGTGCACCTTAGAGATAGCGTTTTTATTGGTTTGGTTGCTTTGTGTCCAACCTTGGTTTCACACATAGTAGCTAAGTGGTGGTGAGAGGCTGGCTAACAGAAAGGAAAACCTGCCCTTCTATTTCCCTGGGTTTCCCTGCTGCCTTTCTTGCCTTTTTCGACCCAGAGGCATTCAGTCTAGGATTTGTGGAGACAGGGTCTACCCCTTCCATCCTGAGGATTCAGTTGTGGTGAGAAGTTTCTCTCTAGTGGCTTGTTCCTGTCTCCAATCTTTCAGCTTTACCCCAGTATCTGGCTCGGGTTTTTATTATAAGACCAATTAGGATCGGTGCAACAGATGGGCATAGTGCTCCATCCCTAAATTGCCTCCTTTACACTTCCGACTTTGATTTTTTTATTTTTCCTAGACGGGATCTTACTATGTCACTCTGGCTGGCCTGGAACTAGCTGTATAGACCAGGCTGGCCTGTCTCGGCCTCTCAAGTGTTAGGATTATAGGTTTGCACCACTCAACCCAGCTTTTTTTTTTTTTTTTTTTTTTTTTTTTTTTGAGGCAGGGTCTTATATAATTCATGCTGTCCTGGAACACTGCATGTAGCCAAGGCTAACCTCTTGATCCTTTTTGTTTCTACCTTCTAAGTGCCATTTGGCTGGTTTTCCTTCACCTTTTAAGCATGTGATGGGGGTGCTCTATTACAAACATTTCAGGTCTTTGGATGTTATGGTACATGACTTTAATCTAGTACTCAGGAAGCAGAGGCAGGCAAATCTCTGGGTCTGAGGCCTGATATACATAAAGTATTCCAGGCCAGCCAAGGCTACATGGTGAGATTCTCTCAAAGAAAAACAAAGCCCACCTTCAGTCCTTAGCAAATGGAAGCAACTGTGATTACACAGGCAGCTCTGGACTCCACTCCTGTCTCTACCCCAGATCCAGGTGCTGTGGACTTGGAGAAAGTGGCCAATGTGATTGTGGACCATTCTCTGCAGGACTGTGTGTTCAGCAAGGAAGCAGGACGGATGTGCTACGCCATCATCCAGGTTGGGGGTGCTGGCAGAGAGGGAGCTGCCCTGAGATGGCACCTCAGGATCAGGCACAGGCTGGCCAGCAGAAGACACAGAGTTTAGAGTCAGAGGCTAGGGCGGGTGGAGTGGCCGGTGCCCTGCTTACCACCCTCTCCTGGCTCACAGGCAGAGAGTAAGCAAGCAGGCCAGAGTGTCTTCCGTCGTGGACTCCTTGACCGGCTACAGCGGGAGTATCAGGCCCGGGAGCAGCTTCGAGCTCGCTCCCTGCAGAGCTGGGTCTGCTATGTCACCTTTATCTGCAACATCTTTGACTACCTGAGGGTGAGGCAAGGGCAGTCATCCTATGCAGCAGTGATGGCCTGTGTCCCAAGGCCAAGGCTGGATATCTCACCATTGTCACTAATGCTGTTTCTCTGCTCCTTTTGCTCTCCCTACAGGTGAACAACATGCCCATGATGGCCTTGGTCAACCCTGTCTATGACTGTCTCTTCCAACTGGCCCAGCCTGAGAGTCTGAGCAGGGAAGAGGAGGTGAGTGGCCATCTGACAAAAGGCTGTGGAGGGCATGCTGGCTTGGACAGGTGCAGAGTAGGGCCATTTAAGACTTGTAGCAATTACAAGACAAACCACAGTGCCTGGAATTTACCCAGAATGCACAGCAGCCAAGGCTCCAGGCTCCCCAGGGAGCCAATCTATATTAGAAGTGGCAAGAGCTATGGGCACAGATGGGCCAGAAACCAGCTCAACTGAGTCAGGCAGTGAGGGGTAGGCAAGAGTAGGGTTAAGCAACAGTTTGGGGACAGGCCAGCCTGGTGAGATGCTCTGGGCAAGTCTCTATGGTAAGATGTGGGCAATAGCCCCTGCTGTCAGAATGAAGCAAGGGGCCACCATAAAGAGCAAAGCACGGTACTCAGCAGGTGCTGGTCCTCCCTCTGGCTGACCAGGCCTTCCCACTGCCCCTGCAGGTGGACTGTCTGGTGCTACAGCTGCACCGGGTTGGGGAGCAGCTGGAGAAGATGAATGGGCAGCGCATGGATGAGCTCTTTGTCCTAATCCGGGATGGATTCCTGCTCCCAATAGGCCTCAGCTCCCTGGCCAGGCTGCTGCTGCTGGAGATCATTGAGTTCCGGGCAGCTGGCTGGAAAACCACCCCTGCTGCCCATAAGTATTACTACAGTGAGGTTTCTGACTGAGCTAGGCTCCACATGTATCTATGACCCCCTTCAAGCCATCACCAGAATCCTTGCCTCTCTTAGGCCGTTCCCACCCTGGAGTTGTGGAGAATCAAGCAGACCTGGTCTCCAACTGGAGACTGCCCTGTCTTCTCCAATCCTTTCAGCTTTTCCCCACCTCCAGCAGGGCCAGGAAGGGAAAGGCAACTAACTCCTAACAACCACTAAACTGCAATACTACCTTGGTGCCTCAGTTTCCCCATCTGTAAAATGGGCAATCATAGCCATTGGTGAGATGCTTTGGGATGCTAGGGGCAGAAACAGTACAAATTACAAGAGAAATGGTGTTTTATCCTCTTTGTAGAGACCACTATGGACATAAGTCAGTTTTCATGAGTGACAGTCCCTCACCAGGTTGGGGTGAGGGTTTTCTAATAAATCTTTTCTGAAACCAAACTGCTTCCTCTCATAATAGCTAAAGGTGTACCCGTACCCCATGCTGGTTGGAGGAAATTTCTAAGGACATATTCTGCCTTAATGAGGGAGCAAGGCGGGGGGGGGGGGGGGGGAACCGCACGACACCACACAGACAGACCAGTTTGGATTATTGGGCAACACATGCTCCACCTGAGACAAGATTCCTACTGTGTGAAGGGCAGCTTCACTCAGGTTGTACACACCCAACTTCTTGTTTTTTGAGAGACAGAATTTTTCTGTGCAACAGCCCTGGCTGTCCTGGAACTCACTCTGTAGACCAGGCTGGCCTCAGACTCAGAGATCCCCCTGCCTCTGCCTCCAGGGTGCTGGGATTAAAGGAGTGGGCCATCAGCTGTTGTGGGAGAATCAAGAAAGGACTTCCTAGGATCAAAGTAAGACTGCATTATAAAAGGTCCCTCCACCCTTAAGTTCCTTCCAGAACTTTCCAAAAAGGCAGTAGTTCAAGGGATTTCTTTTTTAAATTTTTTTATTATTATTAGTAGTAGTATAGACATTTTCCCTGCATCTGTGTCTGAGTACTATGTGGGTGCCTGGTGTCCACAGCTGTTGGAAATGTCAAATTCTCTGGAACCAGAACAGAAGGCTAATGGTGCTGGAAATCAAACTGAGTCCTTAGAAAGAGCAGCCAGTGCTCTTAACCACTGAGCCATTTTCCCAGCCCCTCACAAGGTTTCTTGTGGTAATGGGTCCTGGACTTTTCCCTCTCTTGGTCCCTGCTACCACCAGCGGTAGTGGGCCAGGGCACGGTTGGCCTCCGCCATCTTATGCATGTTGTGCTTCCTCTTGATCACGGGACCCCTGTTATGAAAAGCCTCCAGCAGCTCATTTGACAGCTTCTCTGGCATCAGTGTCCGCCGTGGCTTATTCTCTCTGCACTCTGTGATCATCCACTTCATAGCCAGGAAGCGGCGACGTCGGTCAGTTAGAGGCACAGGGACCTGGATGAGGAGACAAGCTAATGCTAAGCGGGGCCTGACAGTGTGCGGGCCATCACCTAGAAGTTACCAGAAACTGTCAAAGTAGTCCTGGGATGGGCCCTGATGACAGAAACCTGTCTCAGACTTTCCCTCATCATGAGTGACATCAGTGAATAAGCAACACTGACTTGGTAAATTCATTGAGCACTTTCCTTCCTAAGGAAAAGCTTTGTCAAGTCAACACAAACACCAGTTGGGAAAGCCCTGCTACCTGAGGCAAGCTGGCTACTTCAGACCAAGGGTGCCTAAAAATCAACCTGTACAGGAACCATCTTCCTGTTCCCACTGCATGCCAGGCACTATGCCACAGACTAAAGACAGATAGTGGGAAAAATCCCCTAGTCTTAGGCATTGCTAGTAAAGGGGGAAATAACATGAGCAAATAATCAAATGCTTTGACAGGAGTGGCTAGTTCTATTCTAGACACCGGCACACATAAGTCATTTCTGTGAGTTCATAGCTTAGGCTACAGAGAATACTGGATGAAGGAAGGAGGCTTCTGGAAGATGTTACTGAGGTACTTTGTTCTTTGCCTTTCCACTTTCTGCCTGTGGTTTCTACACTCTGGGTAAATCCTGACAGTCCCAGTCTCTAGGTGGTTACCACACAGGGCCCAAGTCTAAACTCTCACTCCCCCGATCAGGGCTGCCCCGCTTTATTGCTCACTCACCTGATAGAAATGGCCCCCTTTGAGGATAGGCACCAACCCGATCACAGGCTCACAGTTTTTCAGTGCCTGGTGGAAGATCCTGTAGGGGTTACGTTCAATGGTGGCCTGTTCCTCTGCAGAGGCAGCACGGAATTTCTCAAACTGCTTCCTTTTCACAGCTTCCAGAGTCTGCAAAGACGGAAAAGGCTGCTCAGGCCCCTAAGAATTCAGCCAATAGGCTGCAAATTATGCCAGTGACTACCTTTGGGAGGTGGAGGCAGGATCAAGAGTTCCAGTTTATAGCAGGATCCAGCCTAGACTGTGCTCCGAGACCCTCTTTCCCAAAAAAAAAAAAAAAAAAAAAAAAACTAATGTGCTGCTACTGCTTTGCTAGAACAGCTGAAAAATCCTGTCCCCCTCCCCAGCCAGGGTTTATGTGTGTAGCCCGGGCTGGCCTGGAGCTCACAGACATCTGCCTGCCTTGCACTGTCTGTGCGTCTGGAGTGCTGGAATCAAAGGCCTCTCTTCGGTGATGGGATTTAAGGTGGTTGTCACCACTTCCAGCTCTCAGAAATAAAACTAAACAGGTATAGAAAGAAACCCGTTCTCTGGTTTTGAAGCTAAGGTGAAAAACACCAGACACGGTACAAAGCCAGAAGGGAAAGAAAAGCAAAGAGAAAGAAAGTGATTTACCTGGGCCATGAGGGATCTGGCCAGTACTTTGTTGCCTCCTTTCATCATCATATTGGTGAATTTGCTACAAGGCGAAAAATATGTTTAACTTTCCAAGGCTGTATTATAGATCCTTCAGCAGAAGCCTTCCCTGGGCTAATTCCAGCCCACAGAAGGAGGGCGTTCTAGCCTCACCTGATGACGGGGTCTGCAAACACTGAGCTTGTTTCGGTTGCTGTGGCAGCTTTGATGAGCTGGGTCTTCTTGAGCTCTTGGTCGTACTTCTCCTCCTCGGTGAGTTCCGCCACAGGTTTGCGGTAATATTCCTTGTCGATCAAAGGATCCCTGAATTCAGGGGCGTAGCGGCTCCACCTCACCTGTGTTATCCTGGGAGCGGGAAGAGGAGGAAGCAGACGAAAACTCCACAAATGAGCCGGTGACTCCACAAATGAACAAGCTTGACTTAACAATAAACCCGTTAGCCAGCCATCACGCTGACGAGGGGCAGTAACGCTGGGACCGCAAGCTAAACCTCAACAGTAGTTGTTTTGACTCTTGTCCCAAGAGGTAGGCCGGGGAAACCTTTGCAAACACTAAGGATCAGCTCTCCCTCAACCGCCCTGGCAGCTCCAGGCCTGAGATCCCTAGCAGAACTCGGGGTAGAGCCGGTCTAGATCAACCTGGCAGGCAAGGGGCAAGCTGGCCCGTTTGTTTAGCAGCTTGATTGAACCATCTTGCACCCCCGAGCAGTGCTCTCTCGCTCCAGGACTCAGTGCGGCTTGCCTGTGGCTCCTTTCCTTCCCCCAGCTCCTCCCGTAAAGGCCTTGAGCGGCGGTGCCAGCGGCCTTCTCACCCTGGAAGGTTGCAGACACACAGCCTCACTCCCAGGGCCAGCCCGGACCAGCGTCGCGCCGCCTGCAGTGCGGGGGCAGCCATCTTGGCCCGCTACAAGGACCTCAGAGGGACTGCCCACGGCGCGCCTGAGTGAGTGACGGGATACGGATGAGAAATTGCACAGTTTACTCAAGAGTGGGGTTTACGTCAGAGTTTCCTTTCGAGGAGGGAGCAGGAAAATACGCTCGCAACGCCCGGTATCCGACCCACTCTGGAGCGCCTCTCGGCGGCAGCCCGCTACTCTCTCAGGCCCCCATGCAGGCCCCGCCCTGGGCCAGCTGGCGCAGAATCTCGCGAGGTTTGAAGCCGCAGGGCCGGACCGGGCGGCTGCAATATGGCGGAGGCGGAAGGGGAGAGCCTGGAGTCTTGGCTGAGTGAGTATCCGGCGCTATTCCACCTGACCTCCAACCGCGAGCTGCCCTCCTCCCTCACCCCGACATTCCCGCCGCGGCGGCGGCGGCGTGGGCAGTCCACACCCGGCCTTGCCTTGTCGCGAGCATCCCTCGCTCACACCCCTGGACGAGCAAGGGCCCTTCCCTGCGGAGCATCCTCCAGCTCCCGCGCGCGACACCTGCAGCTCGAGGTCTAGGAGGCCCGGGAACATCGACAGCCGGGTTCCTGGGGCTCACAGACACGGGTGCGTTGGGGAGGTTAAGGGACCTTGTACCCCCAAGGCCCCAGGAATGTAAAAGCTCCTGCTTCGGGCTGTTTCCTCCGGGAGTGATGAGTGGTAGCACCCGTACCCGCGTTCCTTCGGGAGTGTGCATGGATAAGGACTGTTTCCCAAAGAGGGGCTATAGGGCATAGAGTACTACATGGCTTGCTAAATAGGGCTTGAAGGGACACACACTTAACGAGATAACCCTTTCGAGCAGTATGAAACTGTCCTTATTAATTTATATTGCTACGAAGGAATGGGTTAATGTGTTTAATATGGGTTAACAAGGCTGGTTAATCACAAGGGTTAATAAGCTAACTAGGGACTAGCCCCTGAGGAGCCTCTTAAATGGAGACAGAAATTAGAATGCCCACATATAGCCTTGTGCCAACGTCTTTTACTGAGTACAGTCTCCAGCCTTTTGGGTGTGAAGACTGTTGCCTGGTCCTCCTTAAGAAATACCCTTCAGGAGACTGAAATTAGCCTTTAAGGGGCACACATCCCAAAAGAGAAGAAAAAGTAAGATTACATTTGCAAAGTCTGATGTTGCAAGCAGGCCACAAAACAGTTCTCCTTATATGGAACGGTTCTCCAAGGAGTGCACAGTGCTGGATTGCAGACATTGGTTAAAATCACTTACCGAGGAGCCCAATATACAGATGCTGTTCTGGGTGAAGAGGCAGTGCCTGGTGGACAAGTGAGTTCAACACTAAATGAGGACAAATAGTGACAGCTTGTCTCCCAAACTGAAAACAGTGGAGTTAGAATTCATTGTAGACCACCCGGGTGTCCCAGAAACCTCTGGATAGACCACACTGGCCTCAAACTTGCAGAGATCCACCTGCCTTAGTCTCCCTAGTGCTAGGATTAAAAGTGTCACTGTCCCTGGCTTCTAATCCCATTCTTGAAAGTTGAAAATAAATAGAATTGTTGACCAAATATCCCCACTAGCACAATGAGCTCTGTTGCCACAATTCAAATAGGGCATTCTGACTGTATTCACACCATTTTCCTAAAACCACACAACTGGGAAGTGGCCAGAGTGGAATTGGTTCACTATGCAGATGGGAAAAACTGGAACAATTTAAGTGGCTGAAGCTGAGCTCAGTAGGGTTGACTTATTTATTTTTATGAGACAGGGTTTTAGGAAGCCCAGGCTAGCTTCAAACTTTTATGAAGCTGAGACTGGCCTTAAGCTCTGGTCTTCCTGTTCTATCTCCCAACTGCTGAGATTTCAGATATGCACCTTTCACAGTTTTGGTGACTGAAAGATGGGACTTGTACCAATCCAGTGCACCACTCACCATCTTAGTGATGGTCCTTGTTACCCCTGGTTTGCCTGAGTTACTGCAGCAGCATCTCCTGGGTCCACTCTGCGTGCTGCTCCCCCAACAGCAGTTACACTTTACCACCGTATTACCAGTGCTCCCAAACCTGCCCCTATCCTTCAAGCCTATCTCTTCTCAGTGGCCCGCTGATACTTTCCCACCAGTGCACATTGTTCTATTCACCCTGAAGTCCTGCTCCCCTTTGCTCACTGAAATGCTTCAAACCCATTCCTGATTCTTCTTCCTTACAAACCATCCCTTGATAGTTTCAACCCTCTCTAGTGTCCTGGTTGGCACATTCAGCCAGTGTTTAGCAAGCCACTGCCATGTGGAGTATTATGAGAAGTTTATTTTTGCTAGACATAGTGGCACAAACCTTTAATCCTAGCACCTGGGAGGCAGAGACAGATCTCTGTGAATTTGATACCAGGATAGCCAGAGCTACACAGTGAAACTCTGTCTTGGAGTGGGGGGAAAGTTTGTTTTATCTTTTAAAATATGGAACACGGGGCTGGAGAGATGGCTCAGCGGTTAGGAGCACCGTCTGCTCTTCCAGAGGACCTGGGTTCGATTCCCAGCACCCACATGGCAGCTAACAACTGTCTGTAGTTCCAGTTCCAGGCAAAACACCAAGGCAAATAAATCAATAAAAGTGTTTTAAAAAAAAAATAAAATAAAATAAAATATGGAACACTTGGACTGGAGAGATGGCTCAGCAGTTAAGAGCACTGACTGATTGTTCTTCTGGAGAACCTGAATCCACATGGCAGCTAACAACTGTCTGTAATTCCAAGATCTGACACCCTTACACAGTTATACATGCAGGCAAAACACCAATTCACATTAAATAAATAAATAAATAAAAATATGGAACACTTAATGAATTTGCATGTCATCTTTGTGCAAGGGCCATGCTAATCTTTATCATTCTGATTTTAGTATGTCTGCTACCAGAGTGAGCACAGGAATTGGGAAGTTTAAACAGTTGTTCTGTGATGGAGCTTTTACTTAACATGTGCAAGGCACTGGGTTCCATGCCAGCCTTACAAAAACAAAAATAAAGCAAAAAGGCCCAGGAAATTCAAGTAGTTTTGCCCTCAGTTTGATGGGTATGATGTCACAAAGGGTAGAAATTGAAGTGGCATAGACTCCCAAGTGGGAACTGTAAGTACTAAAACAGGTTTCTTTAGGTAGTCAGGGAAGGAAAAATGGAGAATGACCTGAGACAAAATAAGACAGTATCACGCTAGGCCTTAAAAAACAGGAAGTGGCTCCAAGAACTCTGGGTAGTGATGCATAGAGCACAGAGTAGCAGGTGTATAGGGGAAGCTGGGGCCAAGTTCTGGGAATTCCTGCCTGGGGTATTCAAGTATTGACAGTTAGCAGGCTTCTAAGGGACACCTGATGAAACTGTCCTGTTAGGATTGATGGTAGAGCTTTACTTAGAGCAGGCGATGAGAACAAGCCAGGTGTGGTAAATCACATCTGTTTACTCAGCACTTGGAGACACTGAGGCAGGAAGCTGTCCCCAAATTTGAGGCCAGCTGGATACATAGAGAATTAGTAACCATTAATGCTTACAGAGTGAGACTGTTTCAAAACAAAACAAAACAAAAAAGCATTGACAAGATGATTCCGTGAATAAAGATGCTTGTACAAGCCTGGCTACATTTGGGTTCAACCACTGGAACCATGTAAATGTAAAGTTGTCCTCTGACCTCCCCATGTGTGCTGTGGCACCCATGTGCCCCAACTCAGATGTCCTAGATGGCACAGAATGTGAGAGACGGGGGAATCTGGGGTAAGGAGGAGAGAGAGAGAGAGATGTACAAAGACATAGATTAGGAGGTGACTCCAGAAGCCATGACATGGCTCAGCAGGTCAGAGCTCTTGCCACCGAGCCTTAGTCCTGAGTTTGATCCCAGGGAACTCCATGGTGGAGAGAGACAACCAACTCTCACCAGTTGTCATTTATCCTTCACACGTGTGACATGCGACACATCTCCCCTCCTACTCCTTCCCACATACTCAATAAATAAATATGTAATAAAAATTTTTTTTATTTTTTTTAAACTTTATTTATTTATTTATTTATTTGCCTTGGTGTTTGCCTGGAACTACAGACAGTTGTTAGCTGCCATGTGGGTGCTGGGAATCGAACCCGGGTCCTCTGGAAGAGCAGACGGTGCTCTTAACCGCTGAGCCATCTCTCCAGCCCCTGTAATAAAAATTTTTAAAAAAGAAGCAACTCCAAGGTTATCAGAAATGGGTAAGGAAAGAGAAGGATCAACAGTAAGGTTTCAGAGCTGGGCTCTTTATATAGTGGCACTGTATATAGAAATGAGGAAGTCAGTAAGAAGAAGTGATAGGCTCCCAGACTTGTGTACCAAAGTCTTGCTTATGTACTAGTTTCTTGCTCATAGTCCCTGCCTGTGCTTTATTCCTCCAGAGTCTTAGGTTAAAGCTTGAAGCATCTCAGACAACTGTGATGTGTAGCAATTTTTTTCTATGGGTATCTGAGAGACAAAGCAGCTGTCCCCCATTCTCCTTTGGTTCAAGATGCAGCAGTGCAGGTTGACCTTGACCCCTTCATTTGCTGTCTACTTATTTCCAGTCATTGCTGTGTGCCGCTTGGCTTCCTTGGAGAGGCCAAGCTATGTGGAGTTTGAATAGTTGAGGCTGCTTGTTTTCATTCCTGTCATCTGATATCCTGTAGGAATCCAGGTTATTGGTGCTTAAACTGTAAAGGAGAGTAGGAAATCTGGAGGGATGGAAGCATCTGAGAGACCCAAGAAGACAAACTGCGTCCAAGGAGGACGCAGATGGGTGGTTCAAGGCCAGGTTTACAGGGGAGAACTCCATTGCTGCCTCTGGTAGATGAGGGAGAATGTGGAGCAGGTGAAAGTGGTGGGCACTGGGAGAGCTGGAGTCACCTAGTACCAGCCTCAGTAGTTTTTTCTAGTTGCTATGGGTGACAAGTGTGCTTTCTGAGCTGCAGACACTGGGAAACAGCACTATGTCTGCTCAGGGCATTTTGCACCGTATGCAAGCTGTGTTCCTGCACTCAGTGGAAAGGAAGTGGAGTGTTCTGGGAGGCAGCAGTGCCGTACGAAGCCAAACAAGCTTGGGAAGAGTTTTCTTTGCAGTCTGCCTGTTGTTTTGTAGGAAGGTTCCTTATGCTACTCTGTTTGGAAGGAAGTTTTCCCATTATCCACAGTGCAAGTTTTTGTTGTTTTTTTTTTTTTAAAATATTATTTTATGTGAATTAGTGTTTTGCCTGCATGTATAACTGTGTAAGGGTGTCTGCTCTTGGAATTACAGACAGTTGTTAGCTGCCATGTAGTTGATGGGAATCGAACTCAAGTCTTCAGAAGTATAGTCTGTGCTCTTAACCACTGAGCCATCTCTTCAGCCCCACAGTGCAAGTTTTGTGTCTTTTACAGAAGCACTAGCCATAGGTCTGGCTTCTTCTTCTTTTTTTTTTTTTTTAAACTTTATTTATTTGTTATTATTTATTTATTTATTTATTTGCCTTGGTGTTTGCCTGGAACTGGAACTACAGACAGTTGTTAACTGCCATGTGGGTGCTGGGAATCGAACCCGGGTCCTCTGGAAGAGCAGATGGTGCTCTTAACCACTGAGCCATCTCTCCAGCCCCATAGGTCTGGCTTCTTGATGTCTTATTTTGAGTCTTGTAGATTCTCAGTTTCATGTGAAAACTTGAAGCATCCCAAATGATAGGGATTAGCATAGCAAAGCCACACTGATGCCTGAGAAGACGAACACCTGGCTGGGAAACCTTGGAGATGACTACTATTGTCTGGTTATTGATATAGGATTACCAGCCATTTCTTATCAAATGGACACTGCTGAATAAAATAATCCCTCTTTGTGCTTGCCATTTGGAAGGTCTTGCCAATTATTTTTCAAGATTGAGAACAGCCACCGAGCTGGAGAGATGGCTCAGTGGTTAAGAGCACTGACTCTTCTTCCTGAGAACAGCCACCTTGGTGGTACATAACTGTAATCCTAGCACTTGGAAGCAGAGGCAGGAGCATTAGGAGGAGTTGGAACCTAGCTTGGGCTACATGAGACTCTGTCTCAAGACAAATAAAAAGCCCTAGCCATGTTTTTCCCTCTAAATATAAACTTATAAACTTGTGTGTGTTACTGAGGATTAAAGCTAGGACCTCCCATGGGCTAGGCAAGCCCTCTCCCACCTAGTTGCTCTTTACTTCTTACTTTGAAATAAGTGTATTTGGAATTCTCCTTCACTGTCCTACTTACAGCCTTGAGATTGCAGACTACTTTAGTGACTTTTCTATTGCCCTGGCTACAACACTATGATTAAGGCAACTGGTAGGAAATGTTTAACTTGAGATGCCCAGTCTCAGAGGGTGAGTCTGACTGTCAGTGGGAGCATGGCACCAGGCAGGAAGGCCTGCACTGGGGACATAGCTAAGAGTTTCCTTCTGGAAACTGCCATGAGACAGAAAATGCTAAAGAAAGCCCACCCCAGTGACACACCTTCTCCAATAAAGTGTTGTTTTCCTAAGAAAGAAAATACATTTCTTGTAAGCATACTCAGGATTATGTTCACATTACTAATAAGAATTGAGAAAAATGCTCTGTTTTCCTAGGAAAGACAATACGGGCCTATGCCATGAGGCCTCACTTTTTAAATACAAACTATAGGCACTGGAGTCTTCCTGCCAAAGCCAAACCAGAAGCAGATTCAGCAATATCAGGTAGATTCAGCCCCAGTCTAAGACCTCTGCTCAAATGTCTGTTCTTAGGGGAAGAATGGGTTCTTAGGATTGAGTCTTCCACCTTAGTGGTGATTTGTGTGTGAGAAATACAGAATCTCTTTGTAATCCAAGCTGCCAGGAATGCCTGACCTTCCTACTTCTGTTTTATGAAATTGAGATTGTAGATATCCATTGCCATACTCAGCCTACCTGTGCTTTTTGTTTGCTTGTTCATTGGTCATTAAACCAAGAGCCTTGTATGTGCTGGGCAAGTCCTCTACTACTGAGCCATATCCTGAGCTTTCTCTTTCTGTTTTTCTATTTTCCTTTTTTTTTTTCCCCCTCAAGACAAGGTTTCTCTGTGTGTAGCTCTGAGGCTCTGAGTGTTCTGGAGCTCACTCTGGACACCAGACTGGCCTCGAACTCACAGAGATCTGCCTGCCTCTGCCTTCTGAGTGCTAGAATTGAAGGCATACACTACAACGTCCAAAAAATGGACAGAAAGCAGGAAGTATATTTGTTGTCTGGCTGAATTATGGAGACATCCTTATGAAACAAATTTGGAAGCAGACTTACTGTGTTTGAAAATTGTGAAGGCAACCCTGTGTTGTGAGTTGTTCTTCTAACAGTTTTCCTCTGTGTTGTGTCCCAAGATAAAGCTACCAATCCTTCTAACCGCCAGGAAGACTGGGAATATATTATTGGCTTCTGTGATCAGATCAACAAAGAGCTTGAAGGGTGAGTCCCAGTAAGAAAAAGTGCTAAACCTGACCAAGGAGGACTGGCCAGATGTCCCTCCATCTGCAGACTGACTGTGGTGTGTTTATCTACCAGGCCCCAGATTGCTGTCCGACTCCTGGCTCACAAGATCCAGTCTCCACAGGAATGGGAGGCGGTGCAGGCCCTCACGGTAGGTCTCTGCTATCAGAGCTGAAAGCAGTGGCTGTTCTGTTGCTCAGATATTTTCTCACATACTCATTAGATCATCGGTGGTAATCAGGCTCATGCCCACAGTCCAGTAGAAAGTCCATGATACAGATTAGGCATATGTAGAACATGTCAGTCATCTGGTCTACAAGGACTCATGCCTCTAGACCTAGTATGGAGGCCACACAGGTGACTACGGGATCCCAGAGGCCCTTCAGTTCATTCAGTCCAGGGCTCCGAGAGGACTTAGATAGTGTTGACACTTAAGAATCCGTGGCTCATGGGTAGAATCAGGCAGATCTGTGAGGTCAAGACCAGCCTGGTCTACAAAACAAGTTCCAGGCCACCCAACACTACATAGAGAAACCCTGTCTCACAAAAACAGCAGAAAAGAGTAAGCTAGCCAAAGAAAAGCCTGGGAGATAGTTTGTGACATAGCTGGAAATGCTGCCTGTACTAGTGAAGGCATCTTGCTGATGGTCGTAGAACAAGGGCAAAGTGCAGTGTTTGTTCAGACAGTGCGTAAGGGGACAGACATTGAAGTGCTTCCTCCCTAGACAACGGCTAGCTTTAGAGGACCCTTTCTGACTGCTCCTTTGAGTCCTGGAGACATAGACGAGCATTGGTGTGTAGAGGACCAGATGCACCACTTCTTCTCTGCGGAGCCAAGACCTTTACAACAGTGATTTTCAAGGATAATCAAACTCTTTATGTGATTGATTGATTGATTGATTGATTGATTGATTGATTTGAGATGTCTCAGTCCTTTTGTCTCTATCTCTGAAGTATTAATGCTACAGGCTTGTGCCACCATGCCTGGTTTGCAGGGAGGCAATTTTTGTCTTCTGAAATCATTTGATAATGTCTAAAGATGCTTTCACTGTTAGCATAGTGTGATAGTGCTGCTGGTATCTAGAGACTGGCAGGGTTAGGGGTGCAGCTGACTGTCCTGAAATGCATAGGACAGCTCCAGAACAAAGAGTGCCTAGTCTAACATGGAAGACAGGCTGCAGGTAAGAAACCTTGCTTTAAAGAAACAAACCACTGGGAACTGCGGAAGATGGTTCCATGATTAACAGCACTGGTTAAACTTCCAGAGGACTTAGTTCAATTCCCAGCACCCACATGGAAGCTTATAACCATCTGTAGCTTGAGTTTTAGGACATCCTATGCTCTGCTGGCTTCCTATAAAACTGTTCACACGTAGTGCACAGATATACAGGCAGACAAATACCTATACATATAAAATTTCTTCCCTGTGTGTGTTTATTTAAAAAAGAAAGAAACTACTGGGCATGTTATCATATGCCTTTAATCCTAGCATGTGTTATTGAACATTTAATCCTAGCACTCAGTAGACAGGAGCAGGCAGATCTAGAGTTCTAGACCAACCTACTTCAAAACAGAAAAGCAGAAATGAAAACCAAAGAGCTAAGGGTGATAGCCCAGTTGGTATAGTGCTGAGGACTTGAGATCAATCCCTAGAACCTGCATAAAAAGCCAGATGTGATTCTGGATAACAAAGACATGCAAACATGCAAACAAGGAAGCAAGGGAAATGTCCATCATCTAAACAAAAGATGATAGATTTAAAAGCCTTCTACCCTCATAGAAAGTCAGTTTGTGGAAAGGACTCTAAACCCTGAGTCAGGGGCTTTCTCCTTAGAACTTGGTTTTCTTTCTAAGGTTCCAAGTCAGTATCTTTGTAGAAGGCCCCTTCCAGGTCTGGCAGCAAATTGTCTTGGTGTCTGGGTCTCAGCATTTCCTACTTTAGCCTTTGTGTATCATGCCATTAGAAGGAAGGAAGGATTTGTGTTAATGGTTCTGTGGCTTAGTCTCCATTCCCAAGGGAGAGTGTATCATTTCTCATAGTGAATCCCTTCACCTGGGACAGGTTCCTTAATATTGCATGGGCAGGACCAAGCTCCTCCCCCTTGCCCCCGGCAGTATTAAGGATTCTTTGCCAGGCTTTGTTCAAGCCCATGGGAGGCCTGCCCCTTTCTAAATGGAGATGGAGGTGGAGTGGAAGAAGTAGGGGTAGATGAGAAGTGGGATGAAAAGAATGCTATTTAAATAAAATAAAATAAAATGAAGAAAAATACTGCATGGATACCAGGGGTCTCAGGTGCCCAGCTCCATCACAGACTACCTCTGTGTGGCTGCAGGTGCTAGAGGCATGCATGAAGAACTGCGGGAGGAGGTTTCATAACGAAGTGGGGAAGTTCCGGTTCCTGAATGAATTAATCAAAGTCGTCTCTCCAAAGGTTAGTTGGTAGCAGTTTCCTCTGTTCTGGGATTCTTTTATGTCCCTTCCCATCTCTTATTTTACTGGCTTTTCTGGCCATTTAACGTCTCCACAGAGATGATGCTCTGTGTCCTGTACTTGCAAACCTGGTTCCTAGAAGTACCAGTGACTAATCAGTCTGAGGTCTTAGCATCCTCCCGATGGGCTCCCAGCATAAATGTAGTTGTATGTGTCCAGGGAGAGTGTAGACAGCTAGTACTCTATGCTCCTAGCCTACATTGGGTATACAGTTTTGCTTATTTGCTCCACTGGCCAGGGTCTGTTGGATAGCTCTAGACAGAGGGAACCATTTCTTATGTTGGTGGCATTCTCTGAAAATCCTTCAAGAAAATATGGTTATGGGGGCTGGAGAGATGGCTCAGAGGTTAAGAGCACTGGTTGTTAGGTCCTTAGTTTAGTTCTCAGCAACCCCATGGTAGCCCTATTCTAGTGTGCAGGCATACATGCAGATAGAACATTTGTATACATAAAATAAATCTTTAAAAGAAAATGTGGTTATCAGGTGCAGACTTGGTTCATTGGTTAAGAGCACTTGCTATAGTCCCAGAGGACCCACATTGAATAGCTCATGAATGCCTATAATTCTAGCTCAAGGGCATCCGATACCAGCTTCTGGCCTTACAGGTGTCAGGATTCACATGGTGGACACTCACATTTTTTTTTTTTTAACTTTATTTATTTATTTATCTGCCTTTGTGTTTTGCCTGGAACTACAGACAGTTATTAGCTGCCATGTGGGTGCTGGGAATTGAACCCAGGTCCTCTGGAAGAACAGTCAGTGCTCTTAACCGCTGAGCCATCTCTCCAGCCCCGGACACTCACATATATAGAAATAAAAATAAATGTTTACTATGTCCCCTCTGTAAGCATACTCAAAGCCGATATTTACCTGGGAAGGAGTAGAGCTGCTGCCACGCCCTTGGGTGTGGCTATGTAAACATGGGTTCACACAAGATTCTTTTTTTTTTTTTTTTCTTTTGCTTCTCTTGCAACTCTGCTTCCCTGCTAATAAACTCTAGTGTGGTATTCCCGGTGCTAAAATTCTATTCATGCGCAAAAGCCCAGCACCCTCCCCTCTTTATGTCTCAGGCAGCTGCATGAAAGCACAGGGATAAGACCCCTGTTGTGAGTGTGGGCTCTGGGCTCCGGGCTCCATCACACTTGTAGAGTCTGCTGCTGGGTGTGTTCAAGTAGGCTTGTGAGTTGCAATGAGAGGAAGATGCTGTGAAGAAAGCTATTCTTCTCAGTGTCTCAGTTATTAGACTCTGACTTCATTTTACCTCCTAGTACTTGGGAGACAGGGTGTCTGAGAAGGTGAAGACTAAGGTCATCGAGTTGCTTTTTAGCTGGACACTGGCCTTGCCGGAGGAAGCAAAGATCAAAGATGCCTACCATATGTTGAAGAGACAAGGTATGGGTTTACTCTCCATTAGCCTTGCGTGGCACTGAAAGTTCAAGACAAAGAAGAGAAAGGACTATTGGGGATCCCCAGGGTGGGTCCATCTGCCCTTTCTCTTCCTGTAGGGCTCGGCTGGGTTGTAATGGGTGAAATGAGAGTAGCCTGCTCTTTTCCTGCTGTCATAGGGATTAGCTCCTGGTGTGAAGGGCATGCTCTGTCATTTGTTTCTCCTCAGGCATAGTGCAGTCGGACCCCCCCATCCCCATGGACAGAACGCTGATCCCCTCTCCCCCACCTCGGCCCAAAAACCCAGTTTTTGATGATGAGGAGAAATCCAAGGTAAAGTACATCCTGGATCTTCAGTTCTTCCAGATGACTGGTGACAGAAGAGGATGAATGTGTGTGTCATGTCAGGAGTGTTTTTTTTTGTTTTTAATTAGTTTTTTGTTTTGGTTTTTCAAGACAGGGTTTCTCTAAGAGCCCTATCTTTCCTAGAACTAGCTTTGTAGACCAGGCTGGCCTTGAACTCACAGAGATCTGCCTGCCTCTGCCTTTCTAGTGCTGGGATTAAAGGTGTGCGCCACCACTGCCTGGATATTTTGGTTTTTTTTTTTTGAGACAATATCCTACTGTAGCCTAAACCAATCTTAAACTTGACACCTTTGTGCCTCAATCTCCTGAGTGGTGGTATTATAGGCTCAAGACACTCTACCAAATGTGAAATGGGGTCTTGCAAAGAGCTCTAGTTTCTTCTGGTCTGCCAGTGGGGCTGGCCATAGGCTTCCTTTCCTTCACGTTAGATGCTTTCTCTTCCAGCTTTTAGCAAAGCTGCTGAAAAGCAAGAACCCAGATGATCTGCAAGAGGCCAACAAACTGATCAAGTCCATGGTGAAGGAAGTGAGTGGGTCCTGGTCCTCTGGGCATGGGCACAGAAGCATGTGACCTTCCCCAGAGACCTTAGGCCTGTCTTGGTCACCCTGCACAGCCCTGACTTTCAGTGAGTTTAGGAGGAGCCTTGTATTCTCTATGGGAGAGAGCAGTAGAGCAGTGGTGGGTGGGATTAGCAGAAGTGGGAGATGTCATTGTAAAAGAACAGCTCAGGGTTAGTCTGAGGCTCGTAGTCCTAGGGAACATGCTGATTAGAGCGCTGAGACTTGGCCTTTGCCCTTATACTGTCCGCTAAGGAATAAGTCTGCCTTGGTGGTCGAAAGACAAGCTAGGTGAACTTGCTTTTTCCTGCATCCTCTTGGCTGAGGCAGGATGAGGCTCGAATCCAGAAGGTTACCAAGCGCTTGCACACGTTGGAGGAGGTTAACAATAATGTCAAGTTGCTTCATGAGATGCTTCTTCACTATAGCCAAGAGTACTCGTCAGAGGCTGACAAAGAGCTAATGAAGGTAAGCTGGTGTGAGCTGAGAACTAGATGCTCACATTGTTCTGTCCCAAGTGGGGCCCTGTCCTCGTCAGGATATGTTTGCTTTTAGGCTTGTTCATGGCAGCAAAGGAGTGGAGGGCTGTGTCCCTATTTTATACAGCTGACACTCCAGGTGCAAGTGCTACATCAGGGGAATGGAGGGCAGTGCCTTTATTTTACACAGCTAATACTACTTCTAGGGCAAGTGCTTGCCTGTGACTCCAGACATAATGTCCTAGGTGCTCACTCCTACTTTCTGCCAGTAAGCCTTGGGGACACCTGGGGAGAGACTTCCTGAGACCCTGATGTTGACACTGTGGCTTAGGCTTTAACTTTTGAAGCATATATCTCACCTACCTTCTGAGTGACATTCAGTTGATACAAAGGCTTGGGCAACTCTGCTTAGAGATACTGACAGCACAAAGATACATACTCTGGTTCCAGCTCTACCAGTAACTGTGTGGTCTGTAGGGGCAACCCACATTGAATCAGATGACCTCTGAGAACCTCTGTAGTTGGTTTTTATGTCTGGGTCTCTCTCAGGAACTGTTTGATCGTTGTGAGAACAAGAGACGGACATTATTTAAATTAGCCAGTGAGACAGAAGACAATGACAACAGTTTGGGTGAGTTTAAAGAAGTTTTGGCAAGATGAGTCAAGCATTTGGATATGTGTGAGAGTTGTCACAGCTCACACATTGAGGAGTCTCTTTTGCTCTAGGGGACATCCTGCAGGCCAGTGACAACCTCTCTAGGGTCATCAACTCTTACAAATCAATTATTGAAGGACAGATCGTCAATGGTGAGGTGACCACCTCAACCATGCCTGACTCTGAAGGTACAAGTTATGATTCCCCATTCTGGGACCCTCCAGACCGTTCAAGTGGCAACTCTTAGGGCCTGTGGGAATCTCAGGCATTTCAAATGATCTTTCACTTTCCTGAGGCAGGAAGTATGCATGGCTATTTCTCTGCTTGTCTTTTCAAGCCTGGTTTTCAGTTTTCCTAAAAGAAATACTACTGTTTTGGGCCAGCAGTTAAAGCCTTGGCGGCTGTGCCTGGGGCCCTGTCGCCCACTATACAGGCCCTAGATTCACTCTGAGTGTTCTTGTGCCTCTTGTGTCAACCCATCCAGGAAATGACCGCTGCAATAATCAAGGCACCCTCATCGACCTCGCGGAGTCGGACACACCCTGCAGCTCATCCCCAGTGTTGGCCCCAGCATCTGCCCCACCCACCTCAGGCATCCCTATCCTCCCTCCACCCCCCCAGACCTCTGGGCCTCCACGAAGCCGGTCATCCAGCCAGGCTGAGGCTCCCCCAGGGCCTAATAGCACGAGCAATGCCCTCTCCTTGCTGGATGAGGAGCTGCTCTGCTTGGGTATGTACAAGGGTGGCATTAGAGGAAGGGAGGCTTGTGCACCAGGCCTAAGGGGTCTCTTGTTTGCCTTATCAGTCAAGTTCCAGGGACCACTGTGGATGGCAGGGTGAACATGGTGGGCTGTGGTGCAACTCAGCTCCTCTCTTCCTGGGAGGTCCTTCAGTCTTGTGTAAAAGGTGGAATGGTTTTACTTCCCAATCTAGCTGTAAGGGAATTCTATTCTCCTTCTCTATTCATCAAGTACTGTCTCTCGTATCATCAAATGACTATTCTTGGGGGACTGGTGGAGGTTGCTGCCTCAGCCTAGGGTCTCATCTTACTGAGTCTTCTTTTGTGTTCTTAGGCCTTACTGACCCAGCCCCCGCTGCTTCCAAAGAGTCGGCTGGAAATAGTCAGTGGCACCTGTTTCAGGTAGAGGCACAGCAATGGCTACATCACTTAAGTGCCCAAGGACCAAATTCACCCATTACTTAATCTGTGCCTGGCTGTACTTTGCTAGAGCCATAGCTTCTTATATTCTCTAGCGTTCTGTTCACTGTAGCTGGGACATGCTGCCTCCAAGGGTTGTTCCCTAACATTTAGTTCTGTGGGTTGTGCTGGGTACCTCAGAAGGGCTTATGAACTGTTGCATCGACGAGGCCCCTCCTAGGCCTTTGCTCACCTGCTGTTTCTGTTGTGCAGCATGAACCAGCATCAGACCTGGACTTCTTCAACTCCAGGCCAGTGTCAGCGGCCTGCTGCCCCTCAGATGGATCCCTGCTCCCTCCCCCAGTTTCTACCTCAAGTACGTCCCCAGCTCTGCCTGCCCCCTTCCCAGCTCCTGTGCTCCCGGCCAGTACACCAGCCCCCAGCACTAGCTCCTTCATGTTTTCTTCTGGACCTGCCCCAGCCTCGGTTCCAAAGGCTGAGCCCACAGCCCCAGAGTACCACAGCTCAGCACTGGGTGACAGCAACTCACACCGCCTAGATGCCCTTGACCAGCTTCTGGAAGAGGCCAAAGTGTAATGGATGGGAGAAGAGCGGGTGGCTGAGGGTGGAGTGTCATATGCAGATCAAAAGGGAAGCTCCAAGAGGACGGGAGATGGGGACCCTTTTGGTCCTGTTAATCAGGATGGAAGATGGGGATTGGCCTTGGGTGAGGGCTTGCCCAGCAGTTCTAGCCTGCCCTCTGACTGGTCTTCTGTCTTCCTTTCCCGCAGGACCTCAGGCTTGGTGAAACCTGTTTCTTGCTTCTCCCCTATGGCCACTGCCTCTCCACTGCTTCCTACCTCTACCCCAGCCAGGCCTCTCCTGCCCTTCTCTACAGGGTCTGGAAGCCCTCTCTTCCAGTCATCGGTCTTCCAATCCCAAGGCAGCCCTCTAAGGGGTCCAGAGCTCTCCCTGGCCAGTGTCCATGTGCCCCTGGAATCAATCAAGCCGAGTAAGTGCTTGAGACAGGTGGTAGGCCTCATGGCCAGTCAATCTCTCCTTTCATACTCACTAATAGAATACCTTCTTGCAGGCAGTGCTCTTCCTGTGACAGCCTATGATAAAAATGGCTTCCGCATCCTTTTCCACTTTGCTAAGGAGTGTCCCCCAGGACGGCCTGATGTGCTGGTGGTGGTAGTGTCCATGCTGAATACAGCTCCCTTGCCAGTCAAGAGCATTGTGCTGCAGGCCGCAGTGCCCAAGGTATCCTTTCCTCCTTTATCTTGAACCTACAGTGTTGTCTGCCTTTCAGTGGCCAGCAGGTAGCAGTTAGTCTCTCTCAGACACCTGGACCACTCTTCAAAGTTCTTTTTTATCTTCAGTCAATGAAAGTGAAGTTGCAGCCACCCTCTGGGACAGAACTTTCTCCATTTAGTCCCATCCAGCCACCTGCAGCCATTACCCAGGTCATGCTGTTGGCCAATCCAATGAAGGTAAGCATGGAAGCAGCCACAAAACCCACCTGGGGTCCCACTGCCCCAGATTAGGACACAGAAATAACACCACCTCTGAGCCTTTTGTCTAAAGTTCTGTTATGACCTATAGCAGTAACCCCTTTCTAGTCCCAGGTTAAGGGACTGAGCCTGGGTACACATGGATGACCAAGGTCCATCCCCTCTAACAGAGGCAAGAGATTGGCCGGGAGGAGTGTGTCCTGCAGAGGGAGGGAACTCCTGGACATATTCTTACCTGTAGCCCTCTATTACAGGAGAAGGTGCGACTTCGGTATAAGCTGACCTTTGCTTTGGGGGAGCAGCTGAGCACAGAACTGGGTGAAGTGGACCAGTTTCCTCCTGTGGAACAGTGGGGGAACCTATGACCCAAGCAAGTGCTGCCATCTCTATTTGGAAGGCAGGCAACCTGAGACAGGCTCTGACTAGTCCAGCCACTGTACACCCTGGACAGTGTTTATAGCTCGGTGTAGACCAGGGCCCTGGACATTTGTCAGGAGCCAGGCTGCTGCTGTGATCATCTCTTCTTGGGCCCCTAAAAGGACCTGTTTTATTTGCCTGTGTGACTTGAAGTGGCCGTACTATGTGGGTGGGAAGTGGCCTGTGGCTTCACTGGCTGCCCTGGGACGGTGGACTGTGGGCCTTGAGTAGGTTTTCCCTTTTTTTACTGGCATCCCTTGATACCAGAGACAGGGCTCTGAAGAGCACCCTTCCAAACCCCTCAAAAACTGCATCTACACCTTGAAGAGGCATGGCATGGGAGACTATACCTCCCATTGATGTTCATGCTGCTTGGCTAGTAGGCACTGCTGCTACCTGAACAAAGTGGGCAACAGTGGCCCAGAGTGAGTACTGTAGAATGAGTACTGTAGCCTTCACTCTGTTTTCAGCAGGCAGCAGCATCCTGAAGTGACTACTGAGTGAGTGGTGTGCTTGTCCTGACCTCACAGTGGTAGATTGTGTCCTATGGACATCTCAGCTGGGCAGGGAACATAGCCTGACAGCCTCAACTAGAGATAGAAAAATGGAAGAGTCCAGTGTTTCCCTTCAGCAGCAGGCACTGTGGCTTTCTGGGAAAGCATACCTCCTGCAGTGGGAATAGGCCATCCTACTCACTACCTCTTGCTTGGCATGAAATAAACTGCTGTGCTCCCCTTAAGTCTATAAGGGAAGACTCCTGCCACTTTGCATCCTCTTGCTTTGGTCACCCCCTCTCCCTGCCACATGGAAGGTAGTGTGGCACCTGTGGTTGGACCCAGGGAGTCTCAGGGTCACACACATTGCACTAGACTTTGTCCTTTTGTGCTGCACTAAACACCCACTTCTCCCAGCTACAGAGGAGCACTGTCAGTGACATGTTGGGTCTGGAATTGATGAGATGAGGGCCTGCTTAAACTGAATCACCAGACCCTATTGCTTCAGTGCTCTGCCTCAGCTCAGCTAGCATGACCCAGATGCTCCAGGCCAGAGACATAAAGCTTTAAGATGACAGGGAACTCAGCTGCCCTAGAAGCTGGAGAAGGGCAAACAGCAGAGTCTGATGAGCTCAGCTGCTGTCTGCTGCTTGGGAAAAGAAAGGTAGCACAAACTAGCCCCTGATCCCCTACACCTTGGGAGCACCCTTGCTCTGTGTCTAGAGGTCATCAGGCCTACCTCCCCACTGTCTTTAGCTAGCAGGCTTTACAGTTTCCTTAGGACAAGTCAAAAGAATCATTTTCCCTGGTAATGGAATAAATCTTCTGAAGACTGGTTCACTTCAGCTCTGGAATACCTATGGGATTACAATGTGGATACATATCTTTATTAACCTTTAAGTATTTAAATTATGAGTGTGGCTCAATACTAACTACTGCTTCATGGTGAAGAGCTGAACTGGATGTACCACTTTCTGCCCTTGTTTTGCTGCATGTGAAATAAAACCATTTCACCAAGCTTGGAATTCTTCAATACAGAACACAGTTCATCCTGACAGGAAGGCAATATGTGTGAATTCCAAACACGTTTCTGAAGCCTTTTGTGTTTTTTTTTTTTTTTTGTTTTTTTTTAAAAACACTTTTATTTATTTGCCTTGGTGTTTTGCCTGGAACTGGAACTACAGACAGTTGTTAGCTGCCATGTGGGTGCTGGGAATCGAACCCGGGTCCTCTGGAAGAGCAGACAGTGCTCTTAACCGCTGAGCCATCTCTCCAGCCCCCTCTGAAGCCTTTTGTTGAAAGAAGATAACCTAAGAAGTTAGATGGAGTGTGATACAGGTCACTGGCTGTGTCGGGTAGGTAAGCAGTAACACCACATGTACCAGTCCTGTTCTCTGTCAGTGAACTCCTGGGCCAAGCATGGCAGTGTGCTGCTTCACAGAGCCAGCCTGTGAAGTGTGGCAATACCCATGTCAGAAGCAAGACACATTTTGTTCATTTTTGCCACTTTAGGTTCAGGACAGACACAATTAACTTTTTGGTCAGACTAATAACTGGCCTTATATTTGCAAAAGAGAATTTATTTACATTTGCATACAAAGTTATTATATTGCAACTGTCCTCAGCTTATTTCAGGAACCTTCCAGTGAGCCTTCTCTTATAATCGCCCGAGCAAGATTCCGGGCAAGAGCAAGTCTCAACATTTCCACTTTGGTGGTCTCTATGTCGTCATCCTAAAGAACAGAAAGGCAATGTGAGGAGGCATAACAAGCAAAGCAACATTCTCTAATGCTTCCAGGAGGGCAGAGCATGCATGTTCAGCCTAAGACCATTACACTACGGCTGCTCTGCAGAGGATAGCAAAAGGGACAGAAGACTAGAACCATCCCACTTGCTCCTAAAAATTGGTACATCATCATAGGACAGGTTAACTAAAAGGTTAATAAAGGGGCCGATGCTTCAGGACCACAGGAGGGTGGAGGGAAATCCCAAAACATTTTCCCCCTTCAACATGGAACCACCTTCCCAAAATTAAAGTAACCTGGAGTCGCTGGGCCTCTGGTTCACCACACCCTGCCTTCCCTGAGGCCAAGTCTTCCAGGCAACGCATCAGCTCATATGTCTGCTCTGCTGAAAAAATCACCTAGGGGAAAAAGTCTGTTTCACTTAGCTGCTCCCCAGGCAGAGCCTGTGTTCAGCTAGGCATGAGTCCAAATTGAGAGAAGTCCTTACTTCTAAGGACTTGGGAAGACTTCGGATACAGTTCCCTAGGCTGCTGCTGTGGCTCCTAGTCAATCTCACATCCACCCCTCTAGTCAGGCTCCGTGTCACTGGCTTTTCTTTTGTGAGCCTTACAATACATTTGCGTGCACAGAACTGTTTGAGAGGTATCTATGAGCATCTGTATGGCTACAGAACCAAGCTAAAGAGAACCACCAAGGAACAGATCATACACTACTTTAATGTGATGAAGCCTTACCTGTTTCTGTTCCAAAAGAGGTAGGGCATCCGTGAGCAGAGTCATCCAAAAGGAGCGGGGTGCGATCTGAGAAGTCATGAGGGACAGCAGAAGAGAAGCAGCATCACCAAAGCGCTTTTCCCCGTACAGTCTATGGAATTCTCGGTACTTTCCTGTTGGGGGCAGGGGTTGGGGAAGAATTCACCTGAACATTCCTATCCACTTCCCTGGTACTTAAAAAAGGCACCTTGACCTGAAAAATGGTTCCATGGTTAATCATACTAATTGTTCTTACAGAAGACTTAAGATTCAGTGCCCAGCACCCACCTGGCAGCTCACAGTCTTCTAACTCTAGTCCCATGAGATTCCATACCATCTTCTGGCTTTGCATACATACAAAGAAGCAGAACACCCACTGAAGTTTAAAGGAGGACTAAAGGCCTGGAGAAATGGCTCAGAGCACTGGCTGCTGTTCCAGAGGACCTGGGTTCAATTCCCATCACTTACAAGGCAGCTAACTCCAGTTCCAGAAGATCTGACACCCTCACAATGATATACATGTAGGCCAAACATCAATGCACATTAAAAAAATTTTAAAGGGAAAAAAGATTAAAACCCTACATGAGTCCTCATAATACACATGAAATGGAGAAATTAATCTCTTTACGCACTGAACTGCCAGCTCACACAAGTGATGAGAAAATCTCTGGTGGAAGTGCAGTAGGATACTGGACATGGAAACCATTCCAAACTTTCTTTTTTTTTTTTTTTACATTTTTATTTATTTATTAGCCTTGGTGTTTGCCCGGAACTGGAACTACAGACAGTTGTTAGCTGCCATGTGGGTGCTGGGAATCGAACTCCGGTCCTCTGGAAGAGCAGATGGTCCTCTTAACCGCTGAGCCATCTCTCTAGCCCCCCATTCCAAACTTTCTATAGGCCCATAAACCCACCCTTAAGGAAGTGAGGCAAACAGATTTCCATGTGTTTTTTTGTTTTTAAAATTTCTTTTTTTTTAAAGTGCATTGGTATTTTGCGTGCGTGCCTCTGTGTATGTATGTGTGTGTGTGTATCATATCCTCTGGAACTGAAGTAACAGTTGTGAGCCACCAAGTGGGTACTGGGAATTGAACCTGGGTCCTCTGGAAGGGCAGAAAGTGTTCTTCTGCTGAGCCATCTCTCCAACTCCCACATTCCATGTTAGAGGGTAGCCTGGTCCACATGGGGATTTCTAGAACAGCCAAGGCTACACAGTGAAACCCTGTCTTAAAAACAAAAATGAAGGGCTGGAGAGATTGCTCAGAGGTTAAGACCACTGACTGTTCTTCTGGAGGACCTGAGTTCAATTCCCAGCATTCACATGTCTGTAATTCCAAGATCTGACACCCTTATATAGTTATACATCCAGGTAAAAACACCATTTCACATAAAATAAATATTAAAAAACAAAATTGAGGGGGCTGGAGAGATGGCTCAGCGGTTAAGAGCACCGTCTGCTCTTCCAGAGGACCCGGGTTCGATTCCCAGCACCCACATGGCAGCTAACAACTGTCTGTGGTTCCAGTTCCAGGCAAACACCAAGGCAAATAAATAAATAATAAATAAATAAATAAAGTTTTGAGAAAAAAAAAAAAAAAACAAAATTGAGTATGAAAAGTATATATAAAAAGGTATCATTTCTTGTGCCGTTTCTACATTTCCCTAAGTTTGGAATTACCTGGAAATAAAATGTTACCAAAACTGCAAAAGCTAGCACATAGGTTTCTATATAGATTGGGAGAAATCTAGAAAGACTGTCCCTTCTTAGGGAAAATAATGCAGTGACTCACCCAAAAACGTCAGTCGATCACTGAGCATCATGGCTGGCCCCAGGTTGTCAATGAGATCCAGGTCAGAAAAGCAGCCTCTCTCACAGTAATCCCTGAGGAATCTGTAGGACAAAGCAGGTTAAATCAGCAGTACTAGGACTCCTCAAACACCAGCCTGACAGCTAACCAGATAACCAACCACACCTACCTGTCGGATACAAGTGTGGCAAAAGCAGCATCTTTAGCACGAATGCTCCAAGAGAGGGCCGAGCCCAGGCGATTATTTCGGACAGCCTTCATAGCCAAGATCTTACAGATGCTTCGAACTTGGTAGGAGAGAAGACGAGGCAAAGTCATACAATGAAGAGCTCTGTGAAACAGGCATGGCCTTCCTACAGCCTATTACAATCTAAAGAACTATGGACTCAATGTACAGCTGAGAAGAACCAGAAATGTCTTAGGTTATTCCTTTTTTTTTTGGTTTTCTGAGATGGTTTCTCTGTGTAGCCCTGGCTGTCCTTGAACTCAGAGATCCTCCTGCTTCTGCCTCCTGAGTGCTCAGACTAAAGGCCTGCACCACCACCACCCAGCTCAGTTTATTCTTGCTGTCTGCACTCTGCTCAGTACCACAAATGACTCACCCACCAGATTGGCTTTTGGAGTATTTTTTGCTTGAGTGGTTTTCCCCATGTAACAGCCCCACCATTATCTCTCCAGAGACCACAAAATGGACGACCTTCCTTTCCTTCAGGTCTTGAACACCATGAGCTTCCAAGAGATGGTTTAAGTGTGCAAGTGCTTCTCATTCAGCAGTAGTGGGAGGACAAGGACAAAGCTATGGACACCTGTCCCTGTCACTGTGCTCCTGCCCAGCTTCCTCACTGCTCCAGGCCTTGCCACCCACCTACACCTATATATAACTCTCAGCTCTGACCACAGATCACATGTAATGTGAGAACAGGTAGATCTTTTCTTAAAGGGGAAGGGCTGATTTTTCTAGCTTTTAAAGAGCAACCCACCTCTTCTGTCCCCCTTGATGGTGACCCTGTGTCTGAGCATGTACCACACACCACCTCTCCAGTGTGGTGGCAAGAGGTGAGCTGTCAGTGTTTAGGGGCTGTGCCCAGCCTAGGAATGCCCTGACAAACCAGGACAGGGTGAGAGAAGTCGGAATCACCTTGTTCAGTCATTTGCCGCTGCTCACAAATTCTCAGCACCTTCAAGGCTTTCTGCTCTGTGTTGAGAGGAATCCGCTCAATGTGCAGCTCCAAGGAAACTCGGCCCAGCTCTGGGCAGTGGTCAAAGTAATCTACCCCTAGCTGCCACAGGCTAAGGACAAGGAGGGCAGATGTTGAGAGGCTAGATGGGCTGCCCTATGGTGCGGGCCATGACCATCTGAGGCTCATCCACCCAACCCCTCAAAACCAGCCAAGAGAGATCAGTGACACTCCATGATGTCCACAAGATCACTACCATTTATGGGGCCTTCCTACCTGTGATGAGCGAACAGTCCTGAGGCATATTCCAGCAGAAGGAATTCTCTCATGTTAGAACCAAAACTGGAAAACAACAACATAGGACTTGCAGGCCTGCCCCCCTCAGGGCTCCTGTAACCTAACCTGCTCCTGTGCAATCTGCTGACCCTCCCTCAAAGGCCTGGTAACACAAGAACAGGGTCAGTGTATTCCGCCAACTTACTAGAGGTTGTGTGACTGGAGGAGTCTGCAGTGATCCAAAAGGTCCGTGAGGTGAGCTACAAACCACCAGTTGCTCAAGGCAATGCTGCAAATCCAGACACCAAGACAAAAAGGAAGTCAGGGAAGGGAGCAAATCAAGATGACTGAGATGAGTAGGAAACTCACACACCCTGTGCTTTAAAAAGACAAGAGGACCGGGCAGAGAAATTGCTGAGGGAAAAAGTACCTGATGCCATGCATGATGACCTGATCTTAATCCCCAGAACCCATGTACCCCTACTGGAAACAGCAGGGTATGTATATGCGCATATGTGAGGAGACATATGCCTCCTCAAGGTGACACACCCCTTTAATCCCATTGTTTGCCAAACACAGGCAAGCAAATCTCTTTGTTTGAGGTCAGCCTGCTCTACAGAGTGAGTTCTAGGACAGCCAGGGCTACAACACAGAGAAAACTTGGCTCAAAAAATAAACAAACAAAAAAAACATGTGGTGGCACACATCTGTAACCCTCATACATAGAAAGTAGACAGGAGGGTCAAAAGTTCAAGGTTAATCTACTACACAGAGAGACTTCTTCAAAGTTTTCCCATTTCTTTGTTTTCTTTCAGCCTATGTAGTAATGCCCTGGCCTGGAACTCAGAGAGATTCCCCCTGCCTCTGCTTCCCAAGTGCTACACATGAGCTACTGCAGCTAGCAAAGTTTTAGTTTTCTGAGGCAGGGTTTCATGTAACTCAGGGACCAAACCCATTCTGTAGCCAAGGTCAGACTTGAACTCCTAATCATCTAGTCTCCAATTCCCAAGTGGATGATGGCAGCACCAGGCAAGACTTAACAGATTCTGTTGGACACTCCCTACTTCAATAAGGCTCACTGCCTGAGGAACAAACTCAGGGTGGGATGTGAACTTCAGCCTACCTCACTGAAATTAAACTGTTAGGAAGCACTCTCCTCAAAAGTAAGTGCATGTTCAGTAGGTGTCTAATAATAAGTTCACTATTCCTAGATTGTTTTTCTTACCTAGCATTTATTTAAGTATGTTTTTGCAGTCTGTTTGGGAGAAACATCAGAGTCCATGTCCCAAGGCAATAAAGCTGAGGCTTTCAGAAGGTACATAAACCACCATACAGAGTATACCAAGAAAATAAAACAAACCAATATAGATAAGCTGCTACACATGAAAAAGAACAAAAACACTGTGGTGACCCATGCCTTTAATTTCAGCATTCAGGAGGCAGAAGCATGCAGATCTCTGTGAGTTTAAGGTCAGCCTGGTTTACAGAGTGAGTTCCAGGATTGCCAGTGCTACACAGACAAACCCTGTCTCAGAGAGGAGAGAGAAAGAGAAACACTCACACTAAAAAAGAAAGTGAAGGGGCTGGAGAGATGGCTCAGCGGTTAAGAGCACCGTCTGCTCTTCCAGAGGACCCGGGTTCGATTCCCAGCGCCCACATGGCAGCTAACAACTGTCTGTAGTTCCAGTTCCAGGCAAACACCAAGGCAAATAAATAAATAAATAAAGTTAAAAAAAAAAAAAAAAAAGTGAAAAAGTAGGAAAACCAAGACAAAATGAGAGGATGTGGTGCCCACCACTTTAATCCCAGCACATAAGGAGGTAGAGGCAATGGATCTCTGGGAATTCAAAGTCAACCTGGTCTACACAGAGTTCCAGGATAGCCAGAGCTACATAAAGAGAATATGTCTCAAAACAGAAAGAAAAGAACAACGGTTAAAACGAGGGTGGCTTACCTGCACTCCTTGATCACTTGGTGAATGTCAAACTCAAAAGCTGCCATCAAGATGTTGTCTAGAGGCTCTGGACTGCTCTCACCTCCCAGAAACATGTCCAGACTGGACTGTGAAAAGGTGAGAGCCCACTCAATCTCCAAGATAGAAGCAGAGACTGGGAGTGGGGGTGGGGACCAGGGCAGGCTGCCATGGTGGGCAGTCTGCAGAGGAGTTCCTTCACAAAAGACTGAAGTAAAGAGCCTTCCTGACCCCGCCCCCCACGCTGTCACTCACCTGAGCATAGAAGTGCAGGTCAATGGGTTTCACTGTGGGGTTAGAATACAGCAGCCTCGTCACTAGGAAATGGTACCAGTTGCTCAGAAGCTCTTTGTGCTCCAACAGTGTGGCCTCATCACCCAGCATAATCTGAGGAAAGACATTCTCTGAGCTCTGTCCTCACAGCGAAGACTTTTTAAGACTCTACTGATCTTATCTGGGGCCATAGGTCTCAATTAGAAGCTGACAATTCCCTCTTTTGCAGTCAAGTGACTAGACAGTCCTCTCCAAAGAGAAGCCAGGATCCCAAAGGAAGTAAGTGCCCAGCCCTGGCCCGACCCCTGCCCCATACCTTGCAGAGAGACTCCAGGCGGGGGTTGGCTGCGAATGTACTGTCTAGCAAGTGCCGCTCGCATTCCTCACGCCAATGCTGCCACTTCAGCTCCAGCTCTGTGAGTGTCTGAGTGTTGCCAGGCTGAGGGAGAGACTGGCCATGAGACACTAAGCTCCAATGACCTCCTGACTCCTATTTCCCAAGACTGGACAGACAAAACGGCTCCCACGTACACTGAGAATGGGCATTGTCCTCATCAGATCCCCAAGGATGCGGCACATGCTTGCAGAAGGGGGGTTGGCATCAGCTTCTTTGGACAGCATTTGTCGTGCCTCATCCAACCTGCCCTGAAGCACCAAGACAGTCACCTGCAAAGAGATGTGGGACATGAGCCCCAACACAAGGCTCAGTACCACAAGGTACTGAATCCTCCAGGCTGCCCTTGACCCAAGTCGGCAAGACCTCTCTTCCAGGAATAACTCCCTGTCATCCCCTGTGCTGGCTGGTTTTATAGTAGCTTGACACAGGCTGTAGTCATTGGGAGGGGGAACCTCAACTCAGAAAATTTCTGCATAGGCTGTGGATGGGTTAGAGCATTTTCGTAATTAGTGATCGATGGAGAAGGACCCAGGCCATGGTGGGTGGTGTCACCCCTGGGCTGGTGGTCCTGGGTTCTAAGAAATCGGCTGAGCAAGCCATGAGGAGTAAAGCAGTAAGCAGCTCCCCTCCATCAGCTTCTGTTTAAGTTCCTCTCTTGGCTTCTCGATGACTGGGAAATTAAGCCCTGTCCTCCCCAAGTTGCTTTTGGTCATTGCTTTCATCACAGAATAGGAACCCTAAGATAACACTGCTTCAGCAAACTGTCAGTTATACAATAGTTGGCAACCACTTTAAATGTTTTAATTCCTGTGTGTGTGTGTGTCTGAGGACTTTATCAGGTGATTGGTTCTATTACTCTATGACTTATTCCCTAGAGACAGGGTCTCTCTCTGAACTTAAAGTTAGGATGGTGGCCATCCTCAGCAATCCTCTGCTTTCCATACCCGACATCACTGGGATCACAGGCAACCATGCCACCCAACTCTGTCTCAAAAAAAGGTTCCAGGAAGCCAGGCTACCTTGTCTCAAAATCCAAACCAGCCAGCCTGGTCTATAGAGTGAGCACCAGGACAGCCAGAGCAACCAGAGCAAACAAACCCTGTCTTGAAGAACAAACAAACAAACAAAAAACCCAAACCAACAAAATAACCAAGGATATTCTTTTTCTTTTTGTGGGACTAGAGACTGAGATCTTGTAGCTGCTAGGCAGACACTCTACTAGGATACCATCACAAGCCCTCACCATCGCTCCTCAACCTTCTAATGCAGTGACCCTTAATACAGTTCCTCTCTCATGGTGTGGTGACTACCCCCAACAGTAAAATTACTTCATTGCTACTTTATAACTGTAATTTTGCCACTGTCATGAATCGGAATATAAATATCTGCTATGTAGGCCACCTGATAAGAACCACTGCCCTGGGGGCTAGAGATATGGCTCAGCGGTTAGAAGCACTGACTACACTTCCAGAGGACCCGGGTTTGATTCCCAGCACCCACATGGCAGCTCACAACTGTTTGTAGTTCCAGTTCCCAGTTCCAGGCAAACACCAAGGCAAAATAAGTGTAAATAAATAAATAAAGATTTAAACAAAAAAACAAAAAACACTGCCCTGGAGTATTCTACTACCTCAAAATGGCCACAGAGAGCATCTGCACTCCATCCCCACCTTAGTCCCTATTGGCCACTTTATCTTACCTTCTCTTCCTCGGTTCTACAAACAAACCAAACTTTCTTTCCAACAACTAGTTACCAATGTTACCCTCCATGATAGACTAGTTTGAAACTACTCTGGAGCAGAGAACAAAAGATGTAAAAACTATAACCCTGGGCTGGAGAGATGGCTCAGTGGTTAAGAGCACCGTCTGCTCTTCCAGAGGACCCGGGTTCGATTCCCAGCACCCACATGGCAGCTAACAACTGTCTGTAGTTCCAGTTCCAGGCAAACACCAAGGCAAATAAATAAATAAATAAATAAATAAATAAATAAATAAATAAAGTTTAAAAAAAAAAAAAAACTATAACCCTATACTCATGAAGAGCTGAGCCAAGGGCAGTAAGTCATCCTGCTGACAGTGCCAGGATGCAGAATGCTGGGCAGAAGGGAAAGGGTGTAAGGATTCCTGGCATTCCCTAGCTGAGCCCCTTGGCTCAGGTGGGATGCACCTTGCACAGAGGCACACCCCTGGGCGTGGCTACGTACACCCTGCAGCACTGTGTCCAGAAGCACCTCCCTGGACCCATGACGCACACCCGTGCACACCCCTTCCCTTAAAAGCGACTGTTAGGCGGCCCTTTTTTCTTCTCTGTCCCCTGACTTCTGTTCTGCTCCTCTGTCTCTTCACCCACCTGGGACTCCTCTCTTAAATAAACTCTAGTGTGTGGCCTTGTTAGAGTGTACTTGCTTTTACACGCTGAACTAACAAAGGAGGCCAGCCCACATCACACTCACCAGGTTCCAGAAGCTCTCGTGTTTGCTTGGGTTCTCACTGCCCAGAACATCTGCTGACAAACTGTCCACCTCGCACACGTGCAGCCGGACCCAGTCAAGAAGATGAAGGAGGAGAGGGCCAGCTGAGAAGAGACTCGTGTCACACACAGACCCCAGCTTCCTCTGCAGCCAGTTCCACTTTACCCAAAGTACAGACACTAATGTTAAAGCAGAAAACCTGACTGCACAACAGTTTATCTCCTGCAACTGGGAAGGGAAAAGCAAGGAGCCTCTAAGTCAGTCCTCCCTCTCTGCAAGGCAAGACCATCTTTCACTGGATCCTGAAAGGGATGTAACCTACCTCCAGAGTGCTGGAATTGAAGGCATACACCACCAATTCCGGCTCCTTTTTTAAAAATTTATTTATATATATGTACATATATATATTTAGGATTTATTATGCATACAGTACACAGAAGAAGGTACCAGATGTCATTATAAATGGTTGTGAGCCACCATGTGGTTGCTGGGAATTGAACTCAGAACCTCTGAAAGAACAGACAGTGCTCTTAACCTCTGAGCCATCTCTCCAGCCCCTAAAAATTTATATTTATTAACCTTTATTTTATGAATGTTTTGCTTGCACACATGCAATACCCAGAAAGCCAGAAGAGGGCAGCAAACTACCCCCTGGAACTGGAGTCACACAGGGTTGTGGTCATCTCTGTGTTGAGAAGAAAACCTAGATCCTCTGCAGGAGCAGCCTGTGCTCTTAAGTCATGGGCCATCTCTTCCTACCCCATTTTGTTTTGTTTTCTTTTCTTTTTGGAAACAGAGTCTCACTATGTACACCTGCATGACCTAAAATTCAGAGACCCTCCTGCTATTGGATTTATGGGTATGCCCCCATACTTGACCTGTATTTTGATTTAAGGTAGAAACATACTTATCTGTCCCTAGCTGTTGTCTATGCAGAACAAGCTGACCTCTGCTGAGATTAACTGCTTGCATCACCAACCCGGCTATTTTTTTTTTGTCCTTTTCAGGCAAGATCTTGCTATGTAACCTAATGGCCTTTACCTCTCAATCCTCTGCCTTCAGTCTCCCAGTCAGTTTAACAGGAGTGTGAGTGAAATGCTACTCGGCACAGAGGTTAAGGTTGTTTGTGAGCCACCATGCTAGGAAAAGAACTAAAGTCCTATGGAAGAGTGGCCAGTGCTCTTAATCGCTGAGCCATCTCTTTAGGCTCACTTAGCATTGTGAAGTGCCATCTACCTAATGTTTAAGTCCCTAGAAGGCACTCTACAGGAGTCTTCTTGTAGGATCTGATGAGGTGTCCCCCTTCCTGCGAGGGCTCTGTCCTTATCACTGACGGTCACACTCAAGAGCAGCACTGCCCTGTCAGGATGCAGAGGAGGACAGGACCCACCCTGTGATTTGATGACAGTTAGCCTGGGCTTACCTGGGGCTACTTCAATAAAAAGGATCTCACACAGGTTCCAGATGAGCTCCATGGCTGACAAAATGGAGACCTGAAGAGGAAATGGAGACCATTTTAACAGAAAATAGTGCTAAAATCTGAATGCAAAGAAATAGAGCCCGAGTCACAAACCCAACAATCAACCTATGGCAAGATTCCCACCAGACAACCCAGGATTGGACTTTATAGATGGGAAAATGAAAACCTACATAATTCAACTGGGTAATAGTGGCACACGCCTTTAATCCAGCACTTGGGGGGCAGAAGTAGTCAAATGTCTGAGTTCAAGGCCAGCCTGTTCTACAGAGCTACTTCTAAGTCTGTCAAGACTACACAGAGAAATTGTCCAAAAAAACCAAAATATATATATATAAATATAAATAAATAAAAAAACCGTATAATTCTAACACTGGTGAATTTATTATTATGTGAATTAAAAAGTAAACCAGCATGACACATGGATGACCTTGACAAACTGTGGTTAAAGAAGGACCTTTATTTGAGTAAAAAGAAGAGATCATTTTGAGAAACTTTTGTCAATAAACTTAATGAATGAACAAATAAGCAAAACAAAACTGCAAAGTTGGAGTCAAGGCCACAGTGAATGCCTATGGCCTATGCACTTGTCACTTGGGAGACCAAGGGGGGGGGGGTGTCCAAGGGTCAAGGAATCACAATCCACTTGGAATGTGAGGGTAGGAGATGAGGACTCCCAGGCCAGTCTGAACTATATGATATTCTATCTTTAAAAGGAAAAAGGAAAAAGAGGGCTGGAGAGATGGCTCAACAGTTAAGAGCACTGACTGTTCTTCTGGAGGACCTGAGTTTGATTCCCAGCATCCATATGGCAGCTAACAACTGTCTGTAACTCCAAGATCTGACTGACACCCTTACACAGTTATACATGCAGGCAAAACACCAATTAGCATAAAATAAAAATAAATGTTTAAAAAAAAAAAAAGCAACAACAACCATATCCAGGGCCGACATTCAGGCATCTACAACAGTAAGATCAATACAAGGCCATGGCCAGCTTGGGCTATAGAGTGAGATACTGTCTGAAAAACAACAGAAGGGCTGGAGCGATGGCTCTATAGTTAAACATGAGGAGCAGAGTCTGGATCATAGCACACTGACAACAAGCTGGAGACCTGAGCACATCTAGAACCTCAACTACAAGGGGGATAAAAAAGAGGATCACTGGTGTTTGCAGGTTTCTAGCCTCGTCAAGAAAACACAAGCCTAGGTTCAAGGAGTAACAGAATAAGCAGAGAGTAAGAGAGGACATTCAACATCCTCTTCTGTCCTCCACACGTGTGCATACTCAATAAAAAAAAAGGGAACATGTGGACTGCGGTATATAGTTCAGTGACTGTGTACATGCTTAGCTCACTTAGGATACTGGGACTGAGACCCAGTACTGTAAAAACTCGAAGAGCAGAGCCTGATAGAAGACCCTCCCACATAAGGTAAAGGAGACTTGGACCCCCTCCTGAGGAAGACCCCACCACCACTGTCACCATGGTTCAATTCAGACATTGTTACTCCTCCAACCTTGGTTCACAGGAAAACACACTGCACTGATCTGGGACAGGGTATTATCCCTGTTCACCAGTTACAAAAACACTGGGATCAAGATTCCTCTAAGGAAAGAAAGTCCTGCAGGTCACCTTCCAGTCCCTACTGAATTATAACCACTTGCTGTTCAGCAAATATGTTGAGTTTATGAGACTAAACAGTAGTCCCAAAAGCTCAACTCTCCACCTCAGATGACAGTTCACCAACACCACATGTTTGAATGTTCTTTTCCACAGAAAATGAAAACTCATTATTTATCAAACAGATCCTGTGTTCCAATAAGGCTAGACCTTGAAGGGAACACCAGCACTTTCAAAACCATATTTGCCACTCCAAAGAACTGCTGGTCTACCTGGAAAGAGGAAACCTCTCACAACAGTGACTACAAAGCCACCCTAGACACTATAAGGACACAGAAAGACACAATGTTGCCAACCCAAAGAAAACAGCTGCCCCTTACCTGGCTGCTGAACTGCCGGCCACTGGCTGGATCTTTAGCAGCAACTAGCAGAATACAAAACATCTTAGGTGAGCACTCAACCTGCATTGATGATACTCAATCTACTATGTCCTTCTAAGTTCTTACGGTTCCTGTCTGTTGCTTTTAATACCCACCCATTTTCTTTGGAAATGTTCATATATCACATCAAACCAAGGCCCCGCTTTGAACTGTAAAGTAGCCTCTTTAAAGGCCTCTGGAGAAAATAGCACCAGACACACACTTCAGATGTACACAAGATCCTTACGTGCAACCTGGTGCATTTCTTCCATACAGGCCCGTATGACTGACCGGTAGTTTTTACTCACTCGAACCAATCTACAAAGAAATAAAACAACATACAGAAGACATTTAAAAAAAGAAAGAAAGAGAAAAACAAAAAAGTAGAAAAAGGCCTAGCAGTGGTGGCTCACGCTTTTAATCCCAGGACTTGGGAGGCAGAGTGCAAAACAGCCACTTGTTTTGCAACTCTGGCTGGCCTGGAACTCACTATGCAAGACAGGCTGGCCTCTAGCTCACAAAGAGGATTTTCAAATCTTGGAAAAAATAAGATCTAATTCAAGGACTTATCTGGACTAGCCTTTGCTTTATTTAGTGGGGAGGGGGGGGCGCAGGGGGAGCATATACTGGAAGCACATACAAATGAAGTAGAGGGGCTGGAGAGATGGCTCAGCGGTTAAGAGCACTGTCTGCTCTTCCAGAGGACCCGGGTTCGATTCCCAGCACCCACATGGCAGCTAACAACTGTCTGTAGTTCCAGTTCCAGGCAAATACCAAGGCAAATAAATAAATAAATAAAGTTTTAAAAAAAAAAAAAAAAAAAAAAAAAAAAAAAAAAAAAAAAAAAAAAAAAAAAAAAAAAAAAAAAAAAAAAAACAAATGAAGTAGAAACCCAAATAGAAAAGCTTATCAAGCCAGTAAGTAAATCTTTTGACACTATTTACAGTCAAGAGGTCCCATCCTGGGAAAATACACAGGAGAACCAGGAGTCACAGGACCTGTCACTCACAAGGATAAGGATGCATTTTACTTCATCACAGACTTCAACATCCACCAGCACCCTACGTACTGAGCTTTCCTGGATTTTCCAGTCAATTCCTCCTCAATTCTTTGCAGGCCAACGAAGATTCCATGGGATTCATTGAAGAGTTTTCTCAAAATCTGAGAGTAAACATCTACATCTTTCCGTATGATATAGATAAAGGGGCAGCTCGGCACCTTCTCCGATTTTTCTGCAATAAAACAGGAAAAAAAATTAATATTATCAATCCCGGGGGTGCCGGAGAGATGGCTCAGAGGTTAAGAGCACTGATTGTTCTTCCAGAGGTCCTGAGTTCAACTCCCTGCAACCACATGGTGGCTCATCTATGATGAGATCTGGTGCCTTCTTCTGTATACTCTGTATACTGTATACATAATAAATAAATAAATCTTAAAAAAAAAAAATTATCAATCCCCAAAGAAAAACTACTCTAGTATTTCTAGTTCTTTATTTACAAAAACTGGCTGAGCATGAGGGCATATACCATATACTCAACACTTGTAAGATTAAGGTAACAGAATTACAAATTACACATTACTAGTCTACATACTGAATTCCATGTAAGGTAGGCCTACCTTAAAAGGAAAAAAAAGGTGTGTTCTCCACCCTCCAGGATGGAGAATGTTGAGATGAGGTCTTACTCCATAGCCTGAGGTCTCACTCATAGCCTAGAATGGTATCCCAAGCTTGGCTATGCCTCAGCCTCCCAAGTGCTAGGATTACAAGCAGGCAACACAATGCAGTTTCTTCTTTCGGTGGTATTAATAATCTAATAAGTCATTGCACATGCTAGAAGTTTATCACTGAGCCACTGAGTGATATCCTGTACCCTTGGTTTTTGATAAAGGGTCTGGCAATATATCACAGGCTGGCCTGGACCTCTCCATCCTTCTACTGTTCAGCACAGTAGGAATTTTAGGACTGTAGGCATTGCCTGAACCCTGAGTTTGGCTTCAGCCTAACAACACAATAGGACTCATATGGGAGAGGGCTCAAGAGTGGCTTGATGGTTAAGAGCCCCAGCTGAAATATCGCACCTTTAATCCCAACACTCAGGAAGCAAAGGCAAGCTGATCTCTAGTGTGAGGTTAGCCTGGTCTACATAGCCAGTTCTAGTAGAGCCAAGGCTACACAGAGAAACCCTGTCTCAAAAGACAAGACAAGACAAAACAAAAAAAAGAGCACAGCTGCTCTTCCAGAGGACCTACTACGTTCAACTTCCAACACCTCACTCACATGGAAATTCACATAGATTCCTAGTGACTGGCAACCAATGTCCTCTTTTGGCTCTTCAGGCACCAAGCACACAGTGCTTTATAGGTATGCATGTAGCCAAATACCCAAACATGAAAAATAAATTTTTTCTCAATGTCAAGTGTAGTGGTTCACACCTCAAATCTCTGCACAATAAAAGCTGAGGAAGACGTAGAATTCAAAACTAACCTGGGCTGTCCAAGCCCACTAGAACTACATAGGGGGATCCCATCTCAAAATAACAAAACCAGAAGTTTAAAAAATAAAAATGTTGCCAAATAACTTGTTTCTTCCCCAGGTAGCCAACAAACAGGACAAGCCACAGTAAACAAGAACTAACCACCTTTTTTGTTGAAGGAAGTTTCACACAGGAGCATCTCCCCAGGACCCCAGTCAAAACACATTTGCTTCTTCTTGGAATTGACGCCTGGAATCCACTATGAAACATAAGGCACAGCAAGTGTTACTCCTAGGAAGGGTTTCTGCTCATTCAGTGTGTAATCATAGGAATGCATAGTCTGGCTGCACAGTGGTGAGCACATCTTTAATCCCAGCACTCAGGAAGCAGCAGCAGCAGCAGCAGCAGCAGCACGTGCATTTCTGAATTTGAGGCCAGCCAGTCTACAAAGAAAGACAATCAGGGCTACATATATGGGAAAAAATGGGAGAAAGGGACTGGAGAGATGGCTTATCAGCTAAGAGCACTGACAGCTCTTTCAGAGTATCATTAAATTCAAAGCTAGCCGAGGCTACTCAAATGGGAAAAATACTTAACTATGTTAAAAGAAACTCCCATCAGCCTGTGTCATCTCTGCTAACAATGAGTCTAAACTTTTCTCTCCAGTTTAGAACAACCCCTTTGAACCTTGGCTCATATCGAACTGTGCAAACCATGCAGCTATAGGCTATCTAACCTACAGAGTTAAACCCATAAACATGAACCAAAGAGAAAAAGGTTCCCCTAAAAGACAAGTTATTCACAGGCTATTGAGATGGCTTGGCAATTAAGAGCACTAAATGCTCTTTCAAGAAGATCCAGGTTCAGTTCCTAGCACCCACATGGCAACATGGCAGATCATAACTGTCTGTAATTCCAGGATGCAACACCCTCACACAGATATATATATAAGCAAAACACCATTAAAAATAAAAATATATGGGGCTGGATAGATGGCTCAGCAGTTAAGAGCACTGACTGCTTTTCCAGAGGACCGGGGTTCAATTTCCAGTACCCACATGGAAGCTCACAACTGTCTGTAGTTCCAGTTCCAGGCAAACACCAAGGCAAATAAATAAATAAATAAAGTTTTAAAAAATATTTTTTTAAAAAAGATAATTCATGGGGCTGGAGAGATGGCTCAGCAGTTAAGAGCACTGACTGCTCTTCTGGAGGACTGCGGTTCAGTTCCCAGCACCCACATGGCAGCTCACAACTGTCTGTATTTCCAGTTCCAGGAGACCACCAAGGCAAATAAATAAATAAAGTTTAAAAAAAAAAAAAGATAATTCATTCACAAGATAAATAAGACACAAGAGATTAAGTCCCACTTTTTCACGTTTTTTTTTTTTGGTGGGGGGGTAGTAAAAATGGGCCCAGGTAACACAAACTGGCCTTGAATTTCTGATGCTCCAGTATCCACTTCCCAAGTGCTGAGGTTACGCCCTTACTTTCCAAGAATGGTCTTGGATCCTAATTACCAAGCAAGCCTCAATTCATGAGGCTACAGCCTCAGCCTCCAAATTCCTGGATTTAGATTAGCATCCCAACATCTGGCTATATGACTTTATCACAGATTATCCACATTTGATTTTAAAAGAGTGCTGGAGAGAGAGGGCCCAGAAGTTAAGTGTGTTTAATGCTCTTTCAAAAGACCTGAGTTCGGTTCCCAGCACCTAAGTTACGGGGCTAAAAACCTCCTGTAATTCCAGCTCACGATCCGATGCGTCTGTGCACATATTCAAATACATACACAGCATACATGCAGTTAAAAATGTTTTCCAAGTCAAATCGACAGAAACTGGTAGTCTACACTCTCCTGAGATAATAAACGATGTATTTATTAAGCCTCGGGCCAGCACAGCAGGAGAGGTAGAAGATAATATGGGGTTTACACCGTGCTCACTCTAACGCCGGAGAGGGGACACTAGAGAAGCAGAAAGGTCAGAAAGACGAGGAATAAGGAGGGTGCAGTGTGGCCTCCGGGGCCCGATGAGTATTCACAGGAGCTGAAGCCTAGGGACCACCACCGCCCTAACCGAGTTCCCATTTAATCTGACATCCCGGACGGTGGCAACTGAGTCCAAAGAAGAAGCATGCGTGCCGCAGCTAGAAGGACAATCACGTAGTGGCCAAAGAAACGTAACCCTCACACTGCCACAAAACAAGCCTCTCCCGGGCGCCCTTACAGTTACTGCGGGCTCGCAATCGAGCTCCTCCATAGCGCCGTGGCCCTGCGAACTGGACCTCGCCGCGCTGCAGATGCTCTCGGCTCAGGCCTCCCGCTCACAGACAGCTGCCAAAGAAGACCCCTCCAAGGCGGCTTGCGCAGCGCCTGCACACCACAACGCAGCAGAGCCCTTTATCTCAGCCGCGAGCCAGACCTTTTCAGCCTTCCACTCGTGTGTCACCATCGTTCCCGAGACAACACTTCAGGAAACACAGAGCAAGGGACCCCCTGTCCTCACGGAATGCTACCAATGAATCAGGCGGCGCTGCGGACAGTCCCACAGCAGGCAAGAAGAAAGCCCCCGGAGATGGCGGGAGAGGCGGCTGCTGGGAGGGTGTGCGCATGCGCGAGCGTGGACCGGCCCATCCTCCAAGACAGCAGAGGTTTTTGGCGTCAATTCGCCCACTTCATCCCTTTATGGTGGTGATGAGCCTTCCTTCCTGATCTATGTATGTTAGTAGGGGGTTCCCTGTCCCTTTTCCGGACTCCGACAAATATACCATGCAAATTTTGGAATTAGGCTTGGCCACTGCCACCCCCCCAAAAATGAGACATCATCAACCTTTTATATATTGGAAAATATTCTTTCCTTGGGATTATTCTGAATGACCTACTTAAATTGGTGGACATACATTACTTGGAAGCCAGAAATCATAGCACTTGGGAAGTGGACCCTGGAAAATTGAAAGTTCAAGACTACTGTTAGCGCAAGTTTGAGCTCACACCAGGCCTAAATGAGAGCCTGTCTCAAAAAACAAAGAAAACCCCACAAGTTGTTAAGGAAATACAGAAAAATCCTTTTGCCACCAAAATTTCATCCAAATCCTTCTCACTGAAATAAGCTATACAGAATAAAATTTAGGGGCTGGAGTGCTGGGTCAGTAGTTACTTAAGAGCACTTGCTATTCTTTCTGGAGGACACTGGTTCAAATCAAAGCATTCACAACCATGTGAAACAACAGTCCCAGATCTGATGCCCTCTTCTAGCCTCTGTTCACCAGACAGACAATCTCTCTCAAACACACACACACACACACACACACACACACACACACACACACACACACACAC
>PVIH01005725.1:0-26238 GCA_004025045.1 Sigmodon hispidus | reverse complement strand
CCATAACTGATTTACCATATGTATCTTGCTGCTCAAAAGTTTCACAGAGCCGGGGGCTGGAGAGATGGCTCAGTGGTTAAGAGCACCGTCTGCTCTTCCAGAGGACCCGGGTTCGATTCCCAGCACCCACATGGCAGCTAACAACTGTCTGTAGTTCCAGTTCCAGGCAAACACCAAGGCAAATAAATAATAAATAAATAAAGTTTTAAAAAAAAAAAAAAAAAAAAAAAAAGTTTCACAGAGCCATTATAATCTGACACCAATAGTATTTTTTTTAACTTTATTTATTATTTATTTATTTATTTATTTGCCTTGGTGTTTGCCTGGAACTGGAACTACAGACAGTTGTTAGCTGCCATATGGGTGCTGGGAATCGAACCCGGGTCCTCTGGAAGAGCAGACAGTGCTCTTAACCACTGAGCCATCTCTCCAGCCCAATATAGTATTTTTTTTAAATATTTTTTTTTATTTTATGTGAATTGGTGTTTTGCCTGCATGTATAACTGTGTAGGAGTGTCAGGTCTTGGACAGTTGTTAGCTGCCATGTGGATACTGGGAATGGAACCTAGGTCCTCCTGAAGAGCAGTCAGTAAGTACTCTTAACCACTGAGCCATCTCTCCGCTCCACCAACAGTATATTTTAAAGTTAAAAAAAAAAAAAGTTTTTCTTTCATTGTTTGTTTGTTTGTTTTGAGACAGGGTTTCTCTGTATAACAGTCCTGGCTGTCTTGGAACTAACTGTACACCAGGCTGGCCAGGAGCTCACAGAAATCCACCAGCCCCTACCTCCCAAGTTCTGGGGCTAAAGTCATGAACCACCACTACTCAGCCAGTTACTTGAATTTTGGGGTGTCTGTGTGTGTGTGTGTGCCCAGAACCCAGACCACCAAGAGACTGGTCTGATGGAACAACAAAGAGTCTCTTTATTGACAAGCTAGCCTGGGTCACTCTGTGGTTCCAACAAAGCAGTGGAATAGGAGCCACCCTGATCCACTTGGCAGCTAACAACTGTCTGTAATCCAAGATCTGACACCCTGACAGTTATACATGCATGCAAAATACCAATTCACGAAAAATAAAAGTAAATATTTTTTATTAAAATTATCTACTATGTATACAGTATTATGTCGGCTTGCATGCCAGAAGAGGGCACCAAATCTCATTACAAATGGTTGTGATCCACCATGTGGTTACTGGGAACTGAACTCAGAACCTCTGGAAGAACAGTCAGTGCTCTTAACCCCTGAGCCATCTCTCCAGCCGGGCAAAAGTTTTTATTGGGGGGAGGGCTCTAGAGATTCAGAACTGTGGGGTTGCAGTCCTGGGATTGGTCCAAGCTAGGAGTACCTGTTATGAATTCATTGGCTGCTTTGAATTCTAAGGATGTTTTAACATTTAGCAGTGGTCATTAAGGTTTACCTATAATAGCAGACCAGCAGATGTGTACCTGGAGACTATTTGTTCCAGTTAATGTCCCTTTTCCAGGAAGGGAATGTTTGAAATATCAGGTATTTCTCCTTAGGTGCTGGCTCCTCCCTGGATGGTGTCTCATCACGGGCTCTTCCTGCAATCACCAGGTGCCAGCGAGAGCCCGCTGTCTGTCTGTCTTTCATTAAGCTTATCTTGGTCAACCTGCTGTGGGCCCCACAAAACAAAAGAATGAAATGAAACCAGGCAGTTGTAACACATGCCTTTAATCCCAGCAGAAGCAGACGGATCTCTGAATTCAAGGCTAGCCTGGTCTACAGAGCAAGATCTAGGACAGCCAGGGCTACACAGAGAAACCTTGTCTTGAAAAAACAAAACAAATGGAATAAAATGAACATTTCTCAATTCTGAAGTATTGAAACTTTGGACTTAATAATTCTTTTTTGTTAAGACAGGATTTTCACTGTATATCCCTGGCTGTCCTAGAATTTACTATGCTGACCATACTTGCCTAAAACTCACAAAACCCAACTGTTTCTGCCTTCCTAGTGCTGGGACTAAAAATAAGAAGAACCAGGTCCAGCTGAAATAGGTAATTCTATGTTTTCAGGGCTATTACAAGTTACTAAACAACATGCCCAGATTATAGGCACTAGTTGCCCATAGTGTTCCTAGATAGTAATAAACAAAAATGTCTCCAGTTATTCCTGATATTCCCTAAAATACAAAATCAATGTGTTAAGAGTTGGTCTACATAGTGAGTTCATGTCCAGCCAAAATTACATAGCAAAACCCTGTCACATATATATAATATGTATGTATGTATAACCCAGGTCTAAAGCGGTATCAATGATTAAGAAGGCATACAGGGCCAGGCATCGTGATCTCTGTGAGTTTGAGGCCAGCCTGGTCTACAGAGCTAATTTCATGACAGCCAGGGCTACACAGAGAACTCTGTCTCAAACAAACAAACAAAACCTGAAGGACTGTGTGTCTGTAAAAGAAAGAGTTCAGGGGCTGGAGAGATGGCTCAGCGGTTAAGAGCATCCTCTGCTCTTCCAGAGGACCCGGGTTCGATTCCCAGCACCCACATGACAGCTAACAACTGTCTGTAGTTCCAGTTCCAGGCAAACACCAAGGCAAATAAATAAATAATAAATAAAATAAAAGTTTAAAAAAAAAAAAAAGAGTTCAGACAAACCCACCACTATACTAAGATGTCTGAGTGTGGAAAGAGGCTAGGACCACAGAGATTTCCAGCCTTTGTCTCCCTAGAGCTGGGATTAAAGGTGTGGGCCACTTTGCCCAGTTTGACCTTGAATTTTGATTTGTTACTTTGGGTTTTTTTTTTTTTTTGAGGGGGTGTGGTTTTTTGAAACAGTGTGGTTTTGGGCAGCGGAGATGGCTCAGTAGATAAGAGCAGATATTGCTCTTCCTGAGGACCTGATTTCAATCCCTTGTACCTGCAGCCTGTGGCTTCCAACTACCTAGGACCCCAGCTCCTGAGGGATCCGACACTTGACCTCTGTGGGTATTTACATTCATGTGAATTTACACATAATTAAAATAACAAAAATAAATTTAAAAAAGAAAAGATAGTGATGGTGGTGCATACCTTTAATACTTAGCATATGGGAGGCAGAAACAGAGGCATCTCTGTGAGTTGAAGGCCAGCCTGGTCTACAATGTGAGTTCCTAGACAGTTTTAGGGCTGTTACCCAGAGAAACCCTGTCTGTCATTCAACAAGGAAGAATGCGTAAACAGTGAGTAATTTAAGGGAGGAAGGGTTAATTTGAGCTCACATTTTAAGAGATTATAGTCCAGTCTGATAAAAAAAAAAAAAAAAAAAGCCACAACCACTGGAACTTGAGAAGCCTCATCACATCATTACATCAAAAAGAAAAGAAAAAAAATGACAGTGATGCTGGGCATGGGGGCACACTTGAGATGATGCTGGGCATGGGGGCACACTTGAGATGATGCTGGGCATGGGGGCACACTTGAGATGATGCTGGGCATGGGGGCACACTTGAGATGATGCTGGGCATGGGGGCACACTTGAGATGATGCTGGGCATGGGGGCACACTTGAGAAGCCGGGCAGGAGGATATTTGTAAGCTCAAGCCAACTAGAGGCTATTTAAAAAAGACATAGTCGGGGCTGGAGAGATGGTTCAGAGGTTAAGAGGACTGGCTGCTCTTCCAGAGGTCCTGAGTTCAATTCCCAGCAACCACATGATGGCTCATAACTATCTATGATGACATCTGGTACCCTCTTCTGTATACTGTATACATAATAAATAAATCTTGAAAAAAACAAAACAAGGGGCTGGAGAGATGGCTCAGCGGTTAAGAGCACCATCTGCTCTTCCAGAGGACCCAGGTTCGATTCCCAGCACCCACATGGCAGCTAACAACTGTCTGTAGTTCCAGTTCCAGGCAAACACCAAGGCAAATAAATAAATAAATAAAGTTTAAAACAAAACAAAACAAAACAAAAAGAAACAGAAATGAACTCTTATGTTCAACTCACTTTCTCCTTTTTTAAATATTTATTTTTATTTTATATGAATTGGTGTTTTGCCTGCATGTATAACTGTGTAAGGGTGTCAGATCTTGGCATTAGAGACAGTTATTAGCTGCCACGTGGTTGCTGGGAATCGAACTCAAGGACCTCTGGAAGAACAGTGAGTGCTCCCAACCTCTGAGCCATCTCTCCAGTGCCATTTTCTCCTTTTTTTTTTAAATATGTATTTATTTATTATATATACAGTATATATAGAAGAGGGCACCAGATGTAATCATAGATGGTTGTGAGCCACCATGTGGTTGCTGGGAATTGAACTCAGGACCTCTGGAAGAACAGTCAGTGCTCTTAACCTCTGAGCCATCTCTCCAGCCCCTATTTTCTCCTTTTTATACACTCCAGTATTCCAGCCCACGGAGTGGCTCTACCCACAGTGGATGGGTCTTCCCATTTTAATTAACCTAGTTGAGATCATTCGCCATAGTTATTCCCAGAGGCCGATGTAATGTTATGACGTTACCTTTTCCAGGTGGCTTGTAGATGTGTAAGGGTGTCTGCTCTTGGAATTACAGACAGTTGTTAGCTGCCATGTGGTTGCTGGGGATTGAACTCAGGACCTCTGGAAGAACAGTCAGTGCTCTTAACCTCTGAGCCATCTCTCCAGCCCCTGGCCCATACCTTTAATTTCATCCCTGGGAGATAGGCAGATCTCTGTGAGTTCAAGACTATCATGGTGAGTTTCAAGACTACATAGTGAGATCCTATCTCAAAAAACAAAAACAAAAACAGTTTCAGTGATACTAGAATAATAAAAATGTAGACACTGAGGAAATAACTGATTTGGCAAAATGCTTGCAAATTCCATGCCACTAAAAAAAGCTCATCTCACAAAGAAACAAAACTTTAAGTGGATGGATTTTATGGAATGACACTCAAAATTGTCTTACACACACACCTATTTACACATGTATATACTCATCCTCACAAACATGCATACATGCGCAAATCAAGACATCCACCAACCTAGAAAGGATCAAAATACTTAGTATTTTGCAGCACCAAATATTAAGTAAAAAATTCTTTATGTTAAAAATAAACAAGCTCATCTATTTAATTAATTTGCTTCCCTCTTTTATAAGTGGCAAAATTATGTGTAACCAAATAATTGTTTTAAAATAATTTTTATCTTTTTAATCAGTGAATGTTTTATTTGTGCATGTTTTACTTAAATATATATCCAGTATCTCATGAAAAATTCAAAGGCAAAGAGATAGTAAGACAGACCAGGGGGGCTGGAGAGATGGCTCAGCGGTTAAGAGCACCATCTGCTCTTCCAGAGGACCCGGGTTCGATTCCCAGCACTCACATAGCAGCTAACAACTGTCTGTAGTTCCAGTTCCAGGCAAACACCAAGGCAAATAAATAAAGTTTAAAAAAAAAAAAAAAAAAAAAAAAGACAGACCAGTTGGTACAGCCTTTGCCCTCCAAACTTGAGGATCTGAGTTTAGTCTCCAGCACTCAAATGAACAATCTGGGTGTGTAGCTGAACATCGTGTCACAGGCTTTTACTTCTGGCACTAGGGAAGCAGAGATGGACAGATCTCTATGAATTAGAAGTCATCCTGCTTTACATAGTGAGTTGTAGGTCAGGGCTACACAGTGAGACCCTATCTCAAAAATATATAAACAAATAGTTGAAAAATGTAATATCTCGTGATTTGTGCTTTTTAGCCCAACAGTGGGGAGGCAGAGGCAAATGGCCAGTAAGTATAGCCATATGGTGAGCTCTGGGTCTCAATGAGAGACCCTATTTTAAAAGTGTGTGTGCTGATTAAGGTGAAACTCAGAGACACAATCTAGCCTATAATCTATCACTGAGCTATTTCCCCAGTACCCCAATCACCACTCACTGAATAATAATATACTTATTGTGCAATGTATTTGTATTCTAAGACTATCCATCAATATATATATATATATACATATATATTAGACAAATATAACTTAGAACAGTGTTTCTTTTTTTTAATTTTTTTAATAATTTTTTTTAAACTTTACTTATTTATTTTATTTATTTGCCTTGGTGTTTGCCTGGAACTGGAACTACAGACAGTTGTTAGCTGCCATGTGGGTGCTGGGAATCGAACCCGGGTCCTCTGGAAGAGCAGATGGTGCTCTTAACCGCTGAGCCATCTCTCCAGCCCCAGAACAGTGTTTCTTAACATATGCACACAAGCAGATATGCCCCATGCCTGTAAGGAACCAGAGGTCAATTCTCAAGTATCATTCCTCAGGAGTCATCCACCTTGTTTTGTATTTTTCTCCCTTAGAGGGTTTCATTGTGTAGCCCTAGCTGTCCCAGAACTCATTCTATAGACCAGCTGGCTTTGAACTCAGAAATCCACCGCTCTCTATCTCCTGAGTATTGGGATTAAAGACATGCATCATCACAGCCTGTCCATCGTTTATTTTTTTATTTTGTTTTGTATCTCTGCTTTGTATACATGCACACCATGAATGTGAAGGTGCCCCTGGAGACAAAGGGCATCTGACTACCTGTTGCAGGTTGATTGTGAGCTGCTTGATGTGGGTGCTGGGAGCTGAACCCTGGTCCTCTGTAAGAGCAGCACATGCTCCTAACCTCAAAACCACTTTTCTCCAGCTCCCAATTGTTGCATTTAAAGAATTATATGCTTGGTTCTTTATACTGACTGTTGCTAAAATCTTAGGTTTCATCTCTCTTGCAATGACCCATATAGACAGTTGGAAGATCTTTGGAACATCATCACCATCTGTCTCCAGGTTTCCCAAGCACGGAGGAAGCAGGCACTCATTATTCTTACAGTGCTCAGAGTCAGATCAAGGACCCCAGCATAAAGTATGCACTGTTAACATTAATATTATAAATATATATATTTGTTTCTTTGGTAGTGGGTAGGGGAGGTCAAAGTTATAAACGGGCCAAGTGTAGTGGTGCATGCCCTTAATTCTAGCACTTGAGAGAGGAGGCACAGGCAGGGGAATCTCTGAATTTGAGGCTAATCTGGTCTACAGAGCAAGTTCCAGGAGTGCCAGGGTTACAAAGAGAAACTCTGTCTTGAAACAACAAAATCAAAAAAGCTATGCACGGCTAGCACGAGGAATAACCCACATTTGGCGCCAAGTATAGTCAGAATTACTTAAATATATTATATAAGGATTAATATTTATTAGAGGATTGAGCAAGGACTCATAAATATAAAATGATTTTAGGAGATCTGAAACTTTTTTTTTTAAACTTTATTTATTTATTTGCATTGGTGTTTGCCTGGAACTGGAACTACAGACAGTTGTTAGCTGCCATGTGGGTGCTGGGAATCGAACCTGGGTCCTCTGGAAGAGCAGATGGTGCTCTTAACCGCTGAGCCATCTCTCCAGCCCCAGAAGATCTGAAACTTTTGTACTGGTTGCTTAGCTTCCTCCTAGAGAAAGCAGGAACTAAATAGGCCATTCAGGTGGATGTTCCCAGGTATCCATTGATCCTGGCCACACCCCATCAGGAGCTGAACCTTCTAGGGTCATTGAGATTTGCCAAGGTCATTAGTGCTTTTTTAGATAACACCAACCTTCCACTACACATGGCTCTGTGGGTCTTGTTCCTGCTCTCTTCATTTAATTTCCTTCACTTGTTTGTATGCCTGTATGTATGTGCAGTATGTATGCATGGATTTATGCATGTGTTTACAGATCAGGGCCTTTCTAAGTATCCCTTGTTGGCTTCAGAGACATTACATAGCTCATATTGGTTTAAAAGTCCAGATCTTCTACCTCAGAATGCCTCCTCAGTGCTGAGATTACAGGTATATACCATACCTGGACAATTATTGATAACTAGGTTCTCAGAAGAATCAGGTCTGTCTTGCTTAGGTTCCAGTTAACCTCGAATATAAAAATTATATTATACAAGTCCATCCTCATTCATTCTTTTCTTCTATGTGTATGTTTAATTTATTTTATGTGTTTGAGAGTTTACCTTCATGCCTGGTGCCCAAGGAGGTCAAAAGATTGTATTTGGTCCCCTTGGTATAAACCTAGGGGTTTTGAGTTACTGTGTGGATGGTTGGAATCGAACCCAAGTCCTCTGCAAGAGCAATAAGTGGGACTGGAAAATGACATCTTTTAAGACATTGGCTGCAGGCTGGAGAGATGACTTGGAAGTTAAGAGCACTGGCTGTTCTTCCAGAGGTGCTGAGTCCAATTCCCAGCACCCACATGGTAGTTCACAACCATCTATAATGATCTGGTGCCCTCTTCATGTGTGTATATATAGATAATAAATAAATAAGAGTCAGTGCCCTTTGAGGTTGTAGACACTATTTAAAAACAACAACAAAAAAGACACTGGCTGCACTTTGAAAGGACCCAGGTTCAACCCATATGGTGGCTCACAACCATCTATAACTGCAGTTCCAGGGGACTGTGTCCTCTTCTGGCCTCCAAGGGCAGAGTATGCATGTGGTGTTGATACAGACACATAAAATAAAAATATCTGGGAACTTGGGAGGCAGAAACAGGTAGATCTCTGTAAGTTCAAGGCTAGCCTGGTCTTCAAAGCAAATTCCAGAGCTATTACACAGAGAAACTATATTTTGAAAAATAAAAGCAAAAGCAAAACAAATAAAACAAAAATAAAATTAAATTATATAATTTTAAGATGTCTTTCTTTGATCTGCCAGCTTCCAAATAATGACATGGAAACTTTGTATTAATTATGAAAACTTTGCCTTAGCTTAAGCTTCTCCACAACTAGTTCTTAAAACTCAAATTAACCTATGTTTTGTCTTAGAAGTCCAGCCTAGCCTCTCTGCCTAGCTATCGGCAGGTCAGCTCTTCATTAAGCCAATCAGAAGGTGCCTTAGGCATTTAGGGTAAAACAGAGATCTGTCTTCACACAGTGTTCAAAATTATTATCCCAATACAGATGTGTGTGTGTGTGTGTGTGTGTGTGTGAGAGAGAGAGAGAGAGAGAGAGAGAGAGAGAGAGAGAGAGAGAGAGAGAACCATGTAACCATGTACTCCAAACCTTTGAGTCATCTCTTCACCTTCTCCTTTGTGTTTGTTTGTGCCTGGGTCTGGTTTAAAAGGTCTTGCTATGTTGCCTAGGCTGTCCACAGCTCAGGCCTTCGCTTTCTGAGTGCTGGGCTTGTAGGTATGTACCACCATGTCTGGCTTTCATTAATCCCTTCATTTGATCCATAAATTATATTAGCTGTTGGAAAATGATTGGTGCTTATTTATGGTCTTGGTTGACCCAGGCTGACCTCAAACTTGCTATGTGACCAAGGTTGACCTTTAATTTTACTGTCTGAGAGACAAGGTCTCACTACATAGCTCAGGCTGGTCTGGAACTCACAGATCTGCCTGTGCCTGTTTCCTATGTTCTGGCATTAAACACATGTGACTTGATGTTATTCATTGAGAGGACTGAACCCAGAGTTCAGTGCACGCTAGATAAACACTCTCCCAACTAAGTTTCTCGTCCTTTTCTTTCTTCTTTCTTTTTTCCTTTGTGGCTTTCTGTGACAGCCAATGCATTTGCAGCCTTTGGAAATTAAGGTCTGGGGTCTGAGTCACAAGGTCTGCATTCCATACGGTCTGTTCCACTTCAGGGAGATGAACAAGTTGTGCAACCTTTCTGTGATGATACTTATTATAGAGGCTTCTTGAAAATTAAGGACTCAGCGTGTCTCCTCACTTGGTAATCACTCGGTTAATTCTGCTGCTCTATTCTTTTCTGGGGAAACTGCCACCCTTCCTTTGTCTGCAGTGTTTGTTGGATTCCCTGGAGCTGTGAGTCAGGAACTGAACTCCGGTCTTCTTCCAGAGGACCACGACTCTCAACCACTAACTAGTGTCCATCTCTTCTCCCCTTACTGTTTTTCCTTGTTTGTTTGTTTACATTAGTTTATTTTGGTAAACAGTTCGTTCATGTGCCAAATGACAACTTGTGGAAATTCTTTCTTTTCTTTTTCTTTTTCTTTTCTTTTTTTTTTTTTTAAGACTTAATCTATTTATTATGTGTACAGCACACAGAAGAGGGCACCAGATGTCATCACAGATGGTCATGAGCCACCATGTGGTTGCTGGGAACCAAACTCAGGACCTCTGGAGGAACAGTCAGTGTTCTTAACCTCTGAGCCATCTCTCCAGCCCTGGGGCATTCTCTTTCAACCAGACGGGTTCTATAGTAATTGGGCCATTAGGCATGGTGGCAAGTGCTTTTACCTGCTGAGCCATCTCTCTGGCTTCTCATGGATATTAAAACAGACGTTATTTAGTATGTTATTTTATGGTGCTAGCAACCATTCCCTGGGTATGGTAGACAAGTGTCTACCAGAGACACTCCTCCCCCACCCTGGTTCCTTCTTTTCTTTTCCTTTTTCTTTTCTGAGATAAGCTGCCTCTGAGTTGCCTAGACTGGCCTTAAACTCCTATTGTAGCCCAGGCAGGCCTCAACCTCGTGATCCTCTGGCATCCTTCCAAGGAGCTGGGGTTACAAGACTCACTGTATGCCCATGCCTTCATCTAGCCTCTGTGTGTGTGTTTTGTTTTAAACATTTTTGTGTTTTGCCTTTATGTATGCTGTGTACCACATTTGTACAATGCCCTCAGAGACCAGAAAAGATTTCTGGGGGGTGCCCTTAACCAGTGAGCCATCTCTCTAGTCTCTCTGAATGTGACCTTTGTAGTTTCCTAAATTCATTTTGCAGAATTCTTGTGTGTCTTTGGAATACGTGTTGCTCATACAATTTAATAAACATTTTATATAAATTCCTTTGCCTGAAGGTGATTTTGTAGCTTTGGTGGGGGTGGGTATATTATGAAGAGATTGATCTCCCGGATGTCAGTACTTAAACAGCCTTTGTGTCATTGAAAGCTCCACATGCTAGAGGGTGAGTTTGACAACATATTTGTCTCTGTGTTTCTACATGTCAGAGAGGCATGTTGTGGTAACAAAAATCCTAGGGTTCCAAAGAAGCTCATGGACTGGGAAAACACGTTCCCTGTCCCTAGTATCTGTCAGGCATTCACCATGTCCACTCCCTGCAAGCTAGGTAATATTGCACAATATATTTAATCTTTTCAAGAGTCAGTAGCAATTATTTGCTCAATCCACTTGGATGTTTTAAGAAGAGATGCTAGGTAGTGGTGGAGCCCATCTTTGATTCTAGCACTTGGGAGACAGAGGTAGGAAGATCTCTGAGTCCAAGGCTACCCTGGTTTACAGAGCCAGGCCCAGGACAGCCAGGGCTATACAAAGTCTTCAAAAGCCAAAAAGAGAACAGAAATATTGCACCTGGTGCCTGGTAGGGAGCAAGTACCAGACAACTAAGTGTTAACATCTCCCCTTTCATTTCTTCTGCACGAACTCATTACTGTTAAGTTATTAGATTCAGAGATTTTTATTCTTTGCTTCCCAAGTGCCATAGGAATTTGCATATAATGATAACTTCTACTCATTCACTCATTCAGAAAAACTCTGAATATCTATAATGAAGAAAAAATAAAAAAGGTTTTTGGGGGTGGAGTAAAAAAGCATCAACTTATTTTCATTGTTTTTAGAGAGGGTCTTATATGGTCCTAAGTCAAAATAGAGCCATGCTTTTTGGTTCTCCAGCCATGCCCAGTGGCCAAGGATGACCTTGAACTCCTGATTTTTCTGATTGTACCTCCCACATACTGGCAAAAGAGCCACTTATTTAATTTCAGAAAGTAAATTTTAATTCATTAACCAATTAATGGCTTTGAGATAGGGCCTTCTTGTAATTTGTTTGTTTTTGTTTTGCTTTTGTTTATTTTTTCAACACAGGATTTCTTTATGTAGCCTTGGCTGCCCTGAATCTCTCTTTGTAGACCACAGAGATCCTCCTGCTTCTGTCTCCCTAGAGCTGGGATTAAAGGTGTGTACCACCACCACTCTATTCTCCCTGAGACTTTAGCTGTCATAATAATTTATTATTATTCTTAAGACGGGATCTTACTCTGTAGCCTTGTTTGTTGGGAAATGCACACAGATCTTCCTGTCCTGTCTCCCAAGTGTTAGGATTAAAAAGATGTGGGCGGGGCTGGAGAGATGGCTCAGCGGTTAAGAGCACCATCTGCTCTTCCAGAGGACCCGGGTTCGATTCCCAGCACCCACATGGCAGCTCACAACTGTCTGTAGTTTCAGTTTCAGGCAAACACCAAGGCAAATAAATAAATAAAATTGTTTAAAAAAAAAAAAAAAAAAAAAAGATGTGGGCCTGCTGGGCAGTGGTGGCACACTCCTTTAATCCCAGCACTCAGAAGGCAGAGGCATGTGGATCTCAGTGAGTTCGAGGCCAGCTTGGTCTACAAAGTGAGTTCCAGGACAAGCTCCCAAACTATACAGAGAAACCCTCTCAAAAAACCAAATATAAATAAATAAATAAAATGAATAGGGCTGGAGAGATGGCCCAGTGGTTAAGAACACTGACTGTTCTTCCTGAGGACCTGAGTTTGATTCCCAGCATCCACATGGCGGCTCACAACTATTTATATAACCCCAGCTATACACCAATGCACATTAAAAAAGAAAAAAGTAAATAGTGCTGGGTGGTGGTGCACACCTTTAACCCCAGCAAAATACCCATATACATAATTAAGAGAAAAGTCTAGAGCCAGGATGGTGTTAACCCTGCATACAGGAGTCTACAACAAAAAGATTTATACAAGTCCATGGCCAGCTTGGGCTATAGAGTGAAACGTTTTCTGAAAAACAACAACAGGTCTGGAGCGATGGCTCTGTACTTAAGAAAATTTGTTGTGCAAACATGAGGAGCAGAGTCATAGCACACAGATAACAAGCTGGAGACCTAGCTGGGCAGTAGAGACATAGGCCTTCCTTTAATCCCAGCATAATCCCAGCACTCAGGAGGCAGAAGCAGACAGATCTTTGAGGCCAGCCTGTCTACAGTGCCAATGCTACATAGATATCCTAAACAGAAAGAAAGAAAAGAAAGTAGTGGGAAGTAGCTGTAATGGAAGGGGTTGATACATTTCAGTAGCAATTGAAAAGAGCTTGTAATGAAGTTCTAAGAAACAAAAGAATGCTTGATAAAGAAAAAGATTTCGGTGTGGCAAAGGACAGGCAGCTCAATAGGAGTGAGAAATATAGCACGTTACTGGACTCAGCAAGGTGACCTTGTAGTTTTTGTAGAGCTGAGGAGAGCAACAGATTGCAGTGGATTGTGGAGTGAGTGGGAGTTGAAGGGCGGAGACAGCTGCCATGGGCATTTTTTCAAGGCGTTTAGCTGCGAGCAATATGGTGGTAATGTAATAGAGTTGAGGATTTCTGTTTTTTTCACCGATACTGCAGAAGTAGACGAAAATACAGAGATACAAGAAATAATAAAGCCAATGAGAGTTATGGGATGGGATCCACATTGCAGATGTTGGGATTTTCTTCAAACGATAGGATCCTACTTCTATTTTATCTGGATAAAAAGAGGAAAACAATTGCCCAGTAAGCTTTACGTTGGGTTGTTTTCAGTGAGGGACTGAAGTTGGGAGCCAGGCCCCAAGCAAGGAGTTTCTTGAGTGGATACAAAGAACACTTTTTTCCTCAGCTAGTGTAGGGTTACCAACAGGTTGGCAGAGATGATTCTATTTGAGGCTGCCGGGTGGGAAGCTGGTTGAGGGTGAAGGATGAGGGGACTGGGAAGTTTGATGTGCAGAAGGCTGCCTCTGTCCTACTGAACCAGTTTTTCCAAGAAGCTCATGTTGCTGCTTTCCTGACTTAGCTTCCCACTTCCACGTGGAGTTGGTCTGCTTTCCCCGGCCTAGGCTCACGTCTAAGGCCACGAGCCTTCTTGTCCTCGCCGAGGACCAGCTGGAAGCCATTTTGATTACGCTCCACCACAGAAGGAGGACAATACAGCCCCGCCCAGAGCCAGGCGCGCCCCCGCGGCAGAGCTGGTGCGCGTGTCCGCGCCTCTTCCCGCCGCTCCGGCGGGCGCCTGGCCCAGGCGGCGGAGGCGCGGGCCGTGGGGGGGCGTCCGAGGTGGTTATGTAAGCGTTGCGCGCTCCCGCGAAGCGTCGACCAATGAGAAGCCCCGGGCGCTCGTGCTCGCGCACGCAGGGCGGGGGGAGGGAGCGCACGACGTGCGCGCGCCCTCCCTCCGCCTCGTCCACCGCTGCCGCCTCCTTCTTCTGCCGCTCCTAGTGCTGCTTGTGTGCTCCTTCAGTGCGGACCTGGTGCCTCTTTTGTGAAGCGGCAGCTGAGCAGACTCCGGCGCTCGCCATGGCCGACGAGAAACCCAAGGTGAGCCCGGCGCCGCCGTCTCCGCCTCGCCGTGAGGCTCGGTGGGTGGCGCGGCCCGGGGTCCGGCCGAAGCCCGCCGCGGGCTTCTTCCCACTCCTGCCCTGCGCCCCCCACGGGGCCAGCCGCGGCTCAGGCCCGGCGCTCCGCGCCATTTTCCTCCCTCGCTCTCTTCCTCCCGCCCGCGCCCGAGGAGGCCCGCCGCCCTCCCCCGCCCCCAGAGCCTCGGAGCGCGCGCGGCGCGAGGCGGGCGGCGCATCGCGGGAGCCCGCGGGCCCAGCGGCCCCGCGCTGCTGCTTCGGCGGCGGCGGCGGCGGCGGCCGGCGTGTGCGAGGAGGGAGAGCGTTGGGCGCGCGGAGCCCTGCGGGTCGGGGTTTCCCTCCGGGGCGGAGGCCGCGCGCGAATCAATGGGCAGCCCCGAATGGGGCATTCCGGAGTCGGTGCCACTCGAGCTCCAAGGGGCCCGCGGGGGAGGGGCGCCGAGCGCCACTTTTCCCGGCGTCCCGAAATCCGGACCCCGGCGGGGACCATGTGGCTTTCCTGTTAGTTGGACATGATGGGCTCAAGTTGAAAACGCGCCTTCTGAAGCACCGGGAGACTTGGCTGCAGACAGAGGGGAGGCGCAGCCGTCACTAGGGCAGCCTCCCGCCTCGATTCTACTTTGAGCCTGAAAGAATGCTTGGACATTTACATTTGGGTTTTTGAAGAAGTTGGGTTTGGGTCGCAGGCTACGGGAACACTTGCGCCAAGACTGTATTCGATCCGTGACAGCAGAAGGAAGGGGAAAATAGAAAATCGCTCTGATCTAAAAATGAAACACCTAATAGAGTGGAACGTTAATCTGCCAGTGCTAAAGGGAGAATCGGAATATCCCTCAGTTGAGGGTGCTTTTTTAAGATATTCTCAATTTGATATGGTCATTGAACGGAGCTTGCTAACTTTAACAAGGTAGCAATGAGTTTTGGAATGAAGGTATTGCCTCCCTCCCCCCAAGTAGTTGCACTACTGAAGTTCAGTAGTGGTATCAAAAAACGCTTTGAAAGACAACCGGGTTTATGGACAGCACAAATTTTGACAACGACAGGAAATAGGCTGTTTTAGAAAATTCACCCTCAAAAATATTACATTAAATCGAATGAGATTGTTTTAAGTGTATTGTTGCCGTTCCTAGTATCTGTAACAGCCTTGTAACACTTGCTGTAGGGTGTCTCATCTTTCAGATCAGCGGCTGGGAACAGCTGTATGCTGTTGGATATAGAATGAAGGAAACCTGTTGATTCTCTAGCGTTTGGGATTGCTGCTCCTGTTTTGAAGGTGTTTGTGTTTCACATTTTCAAAATTACACTCTTATTTTTCTTTCAACAGGAAGGAGTCAAGACTGAGAACAACGATCATATTAATTTGAAGGTGGCGGGGCAGGATGGTTCTGTGGTGCAATTTAAGATTAAGAGGCATACACCACTTAGTAAACTAATGAAAGCCTATTGTGAACGACAGGTGAGGAATTATTAATATGTGCACTTTCACTTATTCATCCATTTACACAACCAAATTATGTGTAGAAAGTAGACTAGCATATTATTGCCTTGACTATTTTTGGTAAGGTGAATGCATATAGGTAGGCTTAGTATTATGATTTTAATGCTAAACCAGTAACACCTCGTTAGATCCATGAGGCTCTTTAAAAGTTCCAAAGGAGATGTACTTTCATGAGGAAAAATTTTTGTTTTTGTAAAATTTTTTTTTTTTATCATTTAGGCATTGCCCTCTATCAAAACACTTGAAATCTACAGGATTTACTTAGTACATGCCTTTAATCCCAGTCCTGGGGCAGAGGCAGGAGGATCTCAGCCTGCTCTACAGAGCTAATTCCAGGACAGCCAGGGCTACACCACAGAGAGATCCTGTCACAGAGAGAGATAGATTGAAAGATTTAATAAATTTGAGTTTGGAGTGTTGCAGTTTTTCTGAAGTATGTAAGTTATAACCTTTAAGAATTTTGTTTATTTTACAATAATTGTAGAGGCCATAATGTGGGTGTGTGTTTTTGCATGTGTTGGGGATTCGAACCAGATTCATGCATGCTAAGCATATACTATTCCATTAACTTATCCACCCTGCACCAGAGGTGAGGAGGTTTTAAAATGCTTTTGAGTAAAGTATGAACAGTGTGTGTGTGTGTATGTGTATAATTTTGTTTGGTTTTACTTATATGCATTGGTGTTTGGCCTGCATGTATAATCTGTGTGAAGATCTGGAACAGGCAATTTTGAGCCAGCCATGTGGATGCTGGAAATTGAATCTTGGTCCTTGGAAGAACAGCCAGTGCTCTTAATTGCTGTACCATCTCTCCAGCCCCAAACATTTTACCTTTATATTATAAGAATATTTATATACTAAATAGAAAGATAACTATATAGATGTCAAGAGGAAATAGTTCTCCTTGTGATTAGGGTGATTGGTTTTTTGTTTGGTTTGTTCTGAAGCAGGGTCTTCCTGTGGAGTGCTGGCTGACTAAACTGGCCTCAAACTCAGAAAGTCCTCTTCCTTTTGCTCCTCATTTCTGGGATATCAAGCCAGGCTCATTCTCTTTTTATTTGGTAGCCCTGGCTGTCTTTGAACTAGCCCTGTATGTAGACCAGGCTGGCCTCAACTGCAGAGATCTGCCTGCCTTTGCCTCTGTAGTGCTGGGATTACTGTAGTTAGGCTCATTCAGACCTTCCCTTTTCGATAACATGACTCTTTTACACACCAATTCATCAGCTGTAATAAAGGCAGAAATAGGATTTTTTTTTTTCTTGATCTACACTTAACTAAGATGTGGAAGCTGTGGAAATCATTTTAATTTTCAAGACAACTACCTCATTTTGTGCCTAGATTGGCTTTGAACTCTCTAGTTTGTCACTCCATTGATAGGATTTTAGGCATGTGCTTTCATATTTCCTTTATAATGTGATAATAGGAAACTGCTTCCAGACTTTGTTTTTAATTTCCTTGTTAGCATTTTTACACTTCATTATATTTTGTCTGCCCTGAAACTCACAGAAATTTCACTTTGCCTTCCAAGTGCTGGGATTAAAGGTGTGTCACCACTTAGGCTCATTACATATAATTAATATACTCTTAATTTTTGTGTAAGCTCCTTAAAGAGTAAGTCAACAAAAAGATTTGGGAAGGGGCCATTCTTGGTGCCTCTGCAAGCCTGACTTTGTTCAGTCAGTCTTTGAGATGCATAGAGGAGAGTGCCAGACTCCTAAGTATTGAAGTTGTCCTGATACCTCTATGCGTGTATTGTGGCACATGTGTACTCTTACACATAACAAAATAATAGTTTTAGATGCTACACAGACTCTCAGTAAGTTTGTTGTTGTTTTTTAAATAAGCCTATGGTTTGGGGTTTTGTTTTTAATATTTTTTTTCTCTTATGTGCATTGGTGTTTTGTATGCATATATATCTGTATGAGAGTGTCCAGTACTCTGAACTGGAGTTATAGACAGTTGTGAGCTGCCATATGGGTGGTAGGAATTGAACTCCAGTCCTCTGGAAAAACAACCAGTACTCCCAACTGCTGAGCCATCTCTCCAGACCCAGGAAAATTTTGAAAGGAATTATTGGGCTTTGGGAGATACATAGTATAGTAGTAGAACATTTGCTTACCATGGGGAGGCCCAGATTTTAGTGCCCAGTAAAAAGAGGTGGTTTTTATCTTTCATTGAACATTTGTCACTTTCAGGTTTCTGGGGGAAAAAATCTTAATTTTCTAAATTATTTTTCAAGACAGGGTTTCTTTTGACTACAGCATTGGCTGTCCTGGAACTTGATCTGTAAACCAAGCTGGCCTCAACTGACAAAGATTCATCTGCCTCCTGAGTGTTGGGCTTAAAGGCATTCACCAGCATGTCTAGTTTCCAAAAGAAACTTGGGCTGGAGAGATGGCTCAGCACTTAAGAGCACCGTCTGCTCTTCCAAAGGCCCCGGGTTCAATTATCAGCATACACATGGCAGTTCACAACTTTTTGTAACTCCAGTTCCAGGGTACCTACCCAACACCCTCTTAGGGATATGCATGCAGGCAAAATACCAGTGTACATTAAGAAAGAAACTAAAATTCTGTTAGTGTCTGTTAAGTATGTAAATATCAATGCCTGGTTCAGAAAAAAACCTCAAAATTTCTATTTTCTTCAAGTTTTAGAATAACTTGAATTTAAAGTGGCAATATTTCTATTTCTCCATATTTTTGTTTGTTTGGTTTTTTTTTTTAAACCTTGATTGCCTTAAAAATGGTCATGTATCTTCAAAGTACATCCTTTTAATGGAATTCATTTTATAGTATCTAGCATAAGTCAAGAAAATCCATTCATACTTCAGGCGCTTCTCTAGGAACCAGCATTGTTTTCACTTTGTAAAATCTGTTCTAATTTTGTAATTCTTGACATCTAACACCATACTAATAAAGTCATCAAATCCTAGAGGTATACCAACAGTTACTTACTTCATCACAACGTGAATTCTTTTTTTTTTTTTTTTTTTTTTTTTTTTTTTTTTTTTTTTTTTTTTTTTTTTTTTTTTTTTTTTTTTTTTTTTTTTTTTTTTTAAAACACTTTTATTTATTTATTTGCCTTGGTGTTTGCCTGGAACTGGAACTACAGACAGTTGTTAGCTGCCATGTGGGTGCTGGGAATTGAACCCGGGTCCTCTGGAAGAGCAGACGGTGCTCTTAACCACTGAGCCATCTCTCCAGCCCCACAACGTGAATTCTTAATTCTATACACTTTTCATAAGCTCCAGTGGCAGGAGCTGGGGTGGCTTTGAGTGAGCCACCATAGTGCATGTCTCACATGGTTTTTAATTAAGGGGGAGTTATGTGTGTTCCTTAAGAGTTAGGAATAACATCCTGGAGAGATGGACTGGCTACTCTTCTATTCTTGTAGATGACATGGATAAAATTCTCAGCACCATGTGGCAGCTCACAACTCTCTACAAATTTAGTAGCAGGGATTGACACCATCACATAGACATACAGGCAAAATAGCAAAGAACATGAAATTAGGTTAGGAATGGCACTGAAGTCTGTTGGTAGACTTGACTAATATGCACAAAGCCCTGATTTGCTCTCAAGCACTGAACACATCTGGCAAAGCACTAGAAACAGGATTGGGGAGTTAAGTGTCACTTTCTACTGTAAAGTAAGTTTGAGGCCTGCCTAAACACCCTGCCACTAAAACATGAGGTAAGTGCATGCCATCAAAAGACTCACATTCAAACCTACCCCCAAAAAGTCTACACACAAGTGAGTTCTAGGCCAGTTTAGCCTACATAGTAATTTCCAGGACAACCATGGTTATTTAGTGAAACTCTTAAAAAAAAAAAAAAAAAAGATTAAAAGTGGGGCCTGATGATAATACACATCACCTTACACAGTGATTTCCATGGTTTTCTGGATCCTTCCCAACGACAAAAGTAAGTTTTTTCTAAAGGGTTTTGGGGGGAGCTTCCCAAGTGCTTGAGCAGTCAGGACAACTTGTACCTGTGTTTCAACTTTTCATTTTGTATGATGTGTGGAGGTTGAAGGAAAACTTATGGGAGCCAGTTCTTTTTGGTTTTTTGAGACAATTTTTTCTGTTTTCACTGACTGTCCTGGAACTTGCACTATTCACCAGGCTGGCCTCAGACTCATTGATCTGCTTCTGCCTCCTGAGTCCTGGGACTAAAATTTCCACTGCCATATCCCCTGCTTGAAGTCAGTTCTTTCCATTCACCTTAACATAAGTTCCAGAGATTGAACTTGGGTTGCCAGCCTTTTGTGACAGTATATTTATCTGCTGAGCCACAATATTATTACCTGTCCAAACTTGGAATTATCACCTCTAAAAATTTCTATGGAATCCCTATCCAGTAATACTGTTGAAATCTAAACATTGGAATCCTTGGTAGTATTGTCAGATTTATCAGAAGATACTGATTTGTACATCCTATCTGTGTTGGTAATGATGGCCAGAAGTCCAGTATTGAGATGCTATAAAATGTGAATGACCATATTTTGAAATTTTAGTTTAAAAATTAAATGCCTTAATCTAATCTCTTTATTTTTTAATTTTGAGATGGATCTCCCATGATGATCTCACACTTCCTGATTCAACTGTAGGCATATGTGTACCATCATGATTTTGAAACAGGGTTTTCTCTAAGTATGAGTTTGCATAGAAAATGTTGGCATATTGCTGATCATAAAAATATCTCAGATTTTGATGGTTATATATATTTGTAGTTTTATCAGAATGGAGTTTTTATCCAGATTGGTCTATATAATGAATTTCAGGACAGCCAGAGTTACATAGTAAGACCTTGTCTCAAAAAGGGAGGAGGATTTTTAATTATTATGTGTTGTTTTCTTTTAATCTCTTGTTAGGGGTTGTCAATGAGGCAGATCAGATTCCGGTTTGATGGGCAACCAATCAATGAAACAGACACACCTGCACAGGTAAAGATCTCTGTACTATTAAGAAAATGATGTTTTATGGGTATGATTGTATATATTTATATCTTGAGCAAATATGCAGTTGTGTATATTTATATCTTGAGCAAATATGCAGAAGCTATTGAGGACATCATGAGTTCTGCTCTATTGCTCTAAACTTCATTCATTTGAGATAGGGTCTTCCTTGAACCTGGGAGTTGGTTGGCCTTGGAATTCCATTTTTCCTGAGGTCTCTGCCATTCATGGTACTTGGGTTTCAAATGCTCAGCTTTTATATGTAAAGGTACAAGGAACAAACACTCCTTTAAGCAAGCACTCTTACCTATCCATCCCTTTTGTCTTTTGTTTGCTCACTTGCTTTGTTAAAGCTCTATATCACCAACTCCTGTTGTATTTGTTTTATTTTGTTTTTTGAGACAGTTTCTCTGTTTACCAGGCTATCCTTGAAACTCAAGTAATTTGTCTGCCATTCTGTCCCCTTAAAGTGGATTGTTTGTTTGGTTTTCATTTTTTTTTTAATTTATTTATTTATTATGTATACAGTGTACAGAAGAGGGTACTAGATCTCATTATAGATGGTTGTGAGCCACCATGTGGTTGCTGGGAATTGAACTCAGGACTTCTAGAAGAGCAGTTAGGGCTCTTAACCTCTGAGCCAACTCTCCAGCCCCGGTTTTCATCTTTTTTAAAAAAATTAATTTTATGTGCATTGGTGTTTTGCCTGTATGTATGTCTGTGTAAGGGTGTTGAATCTTGGAGTTACAGTTGTGAGCTGTCATGTGAGTGCTGGGAATTGAACTGAGGTCCTCTGGAAGAACAGTCAGTGCTCTTAACCTCTGAGACTCAGGCTGCCCACTGCCTTGTTCTTGTTCACTGAGCTTAACTATGTACATGTAGGTGACTCCTTACAAACTTAAACCAGTAAAGTTGCTACTGTTATCTCTTAATTTTCAGACACAACACTGCAGGGGTTGCTTTTGCTTTTTTTTTTTTTTTCTTCCATATCTGCAGTATATATGTGGTTTTCTTTATCTGAAGCATTGTGTCCTTTTCCTCTAAAACTTCTTAATTTTTAAAAATATTAATTACGTATACAGTATACAGAAGAGGATATCAGATGGCATCATAGATAGTTGTGAGCTGCCATGTGGTTGCCGGGAATTGAACTCAGGACCTCTGGAAGAGAAGTCAGTGCCCTTAATGTCTGAGCCATCTCTCCAGCCCTAAAACTTTTTTTTTTTTTTTTAACTTTATTTATTTACCTTGGTGTTTGCCTAGAACTGGAACTACAGACAGTTGTTAGCTGCCATGTGGGTGCTGGGAATCGAACCCGGGTCCTCCGGAAGAGCAGATGGTGCTCTTAACCGCTGAGCCATCTCTCCAGCCCCGCCCTAAAACTTCTTAATTTAAGGGTTTTCTGTGTAGTCTTGACTGTTCTAGAAGTTGGTGTAGATCTGGTTGGCCTTAAACTCAGATTTTCTTGCTTCTGCCTCCCTAGTGCTGGGACTTAAGTCAACACCTCCACTGCCTGACCTAAACCCCCTAATTCTTATGAAAATAGAAATTTAAATTAGACCCTTTGAGCTTTTCACTTTTAATTTTTTTGTTTGTTTGTTTGGGATTTTGTTGTGATCATGCCTCTGCTCCCTGGAATTTACCCAGAGCATAACAACCAAGCTTGGTGGTTGGTTTGTTTTGTTGGTTTGTTTTTTGAGACTTAGCCTGTGCTGTTTCCTAAATTGGCCTTGAAGACTATTGAGAAGGCCTTCTGGAATTAGAAAGTATGAGCCAATACCTGATTTGAATTTCAAACTTTAATTCTCTGAAAAACTGGAGAACTAGATATGTTCAGAGTGTACACCTTAATTGAATCTCAGCACTCAAGAGTAGAGCAAGTGGATCTTTGAGTTGTAGGGCAACCTAGCCTACAGTGATTTCTGATAAGCCAGAACTATACGGTAAAACCATTTTAAACCATTCCCCCTACACTCCTGTGGAGGGGAGTAGTAGTACAAGGGTTGAGAGCACTTGTTACTTGGGCACAGGAGGCCTGGGATTGCTTTCCAGGACCCACAGGAGGCTCATCACCTGTGAATATAATGTACTTAGCATATGTGCTGACAAAACATTCATACTGAGCTAGGTGTGGTGGTGTATGCCTATCCCAGCACTTGGAAAGCCAAGGCAGGCAAACTGATGCTACCCTGGTATACAGAGGGAATTCTAGGATACCCAGAGCTACACAGAAGCCCTGTTTTGATTGCCCCTTAAAAATTATACACATACAATATATATATATTTTTTTTATGTTAAAATCGTGGAGAGGGCATGGTCAGGACATCAACATCAAGGTGTAGTTTTACTAATACACTTCAAGACTTGTCTGAGTTCTAGTTAAGAGACAATGCTAAAGAAATTCTCACTAGTAGCAGTCTTCAGTTATGTTTTGTAACCACAAGGAGGTGCTAATGTTTCTTTTGTAAGTATGACGTGTATTTTTTTTTTTTTTTTAATCTTATTGGTCTTTTTTTTTTCCACTTTATTTATTTATTTGCCTTGGTGTTTGCCTGGAACTGGAACTACAGACAGTTGTTAGCTGCCATGTGGGTGCTGGTAATCGAACCCAGGTCCTCTGGAAGAGCAGAGGGTGCTCTTAACCGCTGAGCCATCTCTCCAGCCCCGACGTGTATGTTTTGAGGCATTTAAATTCTCACCATAAAAATGATATTTAATCAATTTAACCAATTAAAATTGCTACCTTGGAACATTGTAAAATTTTTAAGCTGAATTTGAAATTCATTTTAGAACTGTTCCCTTTAAAAGATGTATATACAGGGCTGAAGAGATGGCTCAGCGATGAAGAGCATTGTCTGCTCTTCCAGAGGACCCGGGTTCGATTCCCAGCACCCACATGGCAGCTAACAACTGTCTGTAGTTCCAGTTCCAGGCAAACACCAAGGCAAATAAATAAATAAATAAAGTTTAAAAAAAAAAAAAAAAAAAAAGATGTATATGCAGTGTTCTGCCTATGTGTTTGCCTGCAGACCAGAAGAGTACACTAGATCTCATTACAGATGATTGTGAGCCACCATGTGGGTGCTGGGAAATTGAACCTGAGTCCTTTGTAAGAGCAATCAGTGCTCTTAACCAATTGAACCATCTCCAGCTCCCACTGTCTCATTTTAAGATTTAAGAACTGATAGCTGGTCAGTGGTATCTCATGCTTTTAATCCCAGCAGAGGCAGGTGGATTTCTTGAAGGCTTTGCTTCCTAAAGTGCTGGGATTGGAGACATATGCCACCAGCATCCAGTTTCTTTAATTTACATTTTTTTAATGTGTGTTCCCCAAATTAAGAAAACTTAACCTAGCAGTGGTGGCGCTCAGTGATGCCAAGCAGAGGAGCTGAGTTACTAGCCTGGTTTACGGAGTGATTTCCAGACCATCCAGGGCTACATAGAGAAACTCTGTCTCAAAAAACAAACAAATGAAAGCTTCACATTTGTGTGTGTGTGTGTTCCAAGAATAACTTTTGAGGTTGTTTTTCTCTAAGAAGCACCTCCTACCCACTCACCCATCTCACCAGCCTCCCACAGGGTCTATCTGTATAACCTCTAGTTTACTTTGTCATCACATAGTCTAGGCTGGCTTCTAGTGTATCATCCTTCTGCTTGAGCCTCCTGAGTACTCAGATTATAGGTACACACCATGGTCAGTAAATCCTACAGTTGTGGTAAAAAGTTGTCAGGTGGTGGTGGCACACACCTTTAATCCCAGCACTAGGAAGGCAGAGGTAGATAGACGTCTGTGAGTTCAAAGGCTAGTCTGGTCTACAGAGCAAGTTCCAAGACAGTCATAACTACACACAGAAACCTTGTTTTTAAAAACCAAACCAAGGGTCTGGAGAGATGGCTCAGCTGTTAACAGCACTGACTGTTCTTCCAGAGGACCCAAATTTGATTCCCAGCATCCACATGGCAGCTAACAACTGTCTGTAATTCCAAGATCTGACACCCTTACACAGGTATACATGCAGGAAGTTTATCTTTCTCTTTTTTTTTTTTTAAGTTTTTTTTTTAATATTTTCATTTTATGTGAATTAGTGTTTTTGCCTGCATGTATAAGTGTGTAAGGGTGTCAGATCTTGGAATTACAGACAGTTGTTAGCTGCCATGTGGATGCTGGGAATTGAACTCAGGTCCTCTGCAAGAACACTCAGTGATCTTAACCGATAAGCTAGCTCTCTGGCTCTTTTCTTGGTTTTTGAAGATGGGGTTTCTCAGTGGAATTCACTTTGTAGATCAGCCTGGTCTGGAAGTCACAGAGATCCCACCAGGCCTGGCTTGTGATTTTATGTTTTACAAGTTTTAGGAGTGTCCCATGTCCAGCTCCCACCCCCAGTTTATGTAGCTCAGGCTGGCCTCAAACATGTCTTATTGAGGATGATTTTAAGTTTCTGACTTTTCTGTCTACACTTCCCAAATGCTGGAATTACTAAATTGCATTGGAAAGCTTTTTTGGTTTTGTTTTCGTTTTTTAAATTAGCTTGTGTGTGGCAAGGAGGGAAGGTCAGAACAATTTCAGAATTTAATCCTTTTACGCTTCTCTGGAAAATCAGACTCAGATTGTCAGGATATGGTAGTTGAGCAAATACTTCTACCATTGAGCCATGAAAAGAACTTTACTAGATAGTGTTAAAGAGCTGTTAAACACTTTCTATAGTGTTGCCGACATTTCTATAGTGTTAAGACATGGCTACCATTGAGGTTTTACACATAATGTAGTTAGTGAACATTAAAATTCCAAATTTTGAAGTCAGATTTATTAAACAAGTAAAGCTCCATTTCTAGTGGTTGCATGCCTTTAATCCTAGCAAAACAGTTTGGGTTTTTTGAAGACTTAGTATCACATGTTGTATTCTAGGTTGGTGTCAAATCTAGAGCATTGTCTCAATCTTTGGGATGCTGCTTATAGGTATATGGTGTGTGCAGCCATGTGCTTTGATGATGATTAGGTTGATCAAAACTGTTAAACCTCAACACTTGCAGACAGTTAGGTTGCTAAGTGTTTGAGACTAGCCTATGGCTGGTACCATCTTCATTTTCCTTTCTTGACTTCCATAGTGCTGTGATTTTAAACAAGTGTGTGTCACCATGCCCAGTTTTTTTATTACATCTGTAATAGTGAAGCCTGTAGTGGAATGGCAGGTAAACTTTTCTGTAACTTCAATATGAAAACTAGACATTTTAAATTCTTCACTGATCTTAAATTTATTTTCTTTTTTGTGCTAGTTGGAAATGGAGGATGAAGATACGATTGATGTGTTCCAGCAACAGACAGGAGGTGTCTACTAAAAAGGGAACCTGCTACTTTACTCCAGAATTTTGTTATAGACCAATACATTCGAAATTAGACAGCCACAATTTGGTTCCACCACATCCTGACTACTGCAGTATAGTTTTCTCTATTCTCTCATTTCCCTGTCCCC